>JAECUM010033939.1:0-27398 GCA_016617855.1 Megalonaias nervosa
TGACAATTTTTATAGGTTGTAAAATAGATTAGGTTTTAGGAAAAAAATGAACAAATTCAAACAACTAAACTATCTTGATATTCTCTAAAAGAAAATAATCTTACTTCATAACGTACATATATATGAGAGCAAATGCAAACTGACAAATCTTGCTCATTCTAATTTAACATATTTATATACATTTCTTTTTATGCTAAAAGATTATACGAATCTGCACAACGACATTCTCAATTTAAGTCTTCCGGTCAAATTATGAATATTGATTTATAAAAGAATAATACTTAACAGATAATATTCTACAGAATACGTATACATTTTTCTAAGAGTAGCGTACGTGAGATATTATAACAGATGTATTTAATATTAAGCTTCAGGTTGTAACACTGATTCGTATAATACACATTCGATTACACGAGAGAGAGAGAGAGAGAGAGAGAGAGAGAGAGAGAGAGAATAATGCTGAGCATTTTGTCAGTGTTTAGTTGCTGCAATATGAAGCTCTTACCAGTTTATTTTATTGTTTGTTTTTTTTTTTTCTTCAAGTTGATATCTTAGTGCGTGCGCGTGTAAACTGAAAGCTTGTCATTAGTAGTTAATATCGTCAATCATATTTGCTCCATTATTCCATACAAATAAGAAAGGAAATAATTTTGTGTTGAATTTGTGCCCCTCCCCTTGCGCGGTACAATAAAATAGATAAACAAACACTTATTTGAAAATAACATGAAAGAAACTAACCTGGCATTGTTATCATTTATTCCTTCGTTTTTCATCATGCGAAATTTATTAAAGAAAAAATATATCCACGAACTCCGTATATGTAGCGAATGCCGGCTGGCGTATGCATCCTTACTGAAGTGTGTATGGTGTATGTCATATAACAAAATCGAGAATATCACCCGAGTGCTTGAAGGCACCTGCCATTCACGCAAGATAAGTTATAAGGTGCAAAATGACTAAGATTGTATTGTATCCAGGTTAACTATACGACGGTATCTCAAATAAAAATCAATATTTTAAAATACATTCACTGTGAGTGCAAATGATAATCTTTTCGCTAGCATGGGTTACAAAAGTATTATTGAAGCAAGTTATTGCTGTGTATACTATTACCGTGTAAACATCAAATATGATCACATATGGCAAACAAATAGCAGCCCGCGTGAGGAATAAAAACTGGCAGCGAGCAATAAACTCCTTGGTTAAACCTACTGACAGGATATTAAATGCAAAGGTTATTTTATTACAAAGCAAGCCGACCCCGGAAACTGACTTTGGACTCTTTTAAGTGTGCCGATTTTTTTTATCAAGTCGGCCGATATAAGGAAGTCAACTTTGGTTCCTTTTGATTCTTTTAAGTGTGCCGATTTTTTTTTTTTTTTTTTACAAAGTCGACAGACATAGGGACATTGATTACCTTTAACCTGATTTAAGGGGAAGTTTCAAAATAAATTGAAACAATGGAACAGTTTTGAAAGCGACACAGTCTAGTGCATCGTGCACGCACATCGATATAAGGCTCAACAGTAAATTAGTTTTCAATAGTTTCATCTAAATGTTCCCTATCTATAGTTTATAGTGTTTTATTTTTCGACAACTAGAAGCATGTACTTCGGCTTGTGTGGATAAATGAATATCATTTCCAGTTGGCCTCCTCTGTAGGTAGTAAATTGTAGCTAAGGGGAAGTAACAGCGTTGTATACTTCTATTTCGAGTAATTAAATTATTATTTCTTCTTTACACTTAATAATTTTTTTAATTATTTTTGTGCGAGTATAACTACTTTTAATCATGTAATGCAAATCTGATGTAAAAAGAAAAATGTTGGAGTATGGCCGGTGACCTATAAGTATGTTATTATAAGGTAATAGGTTTGGATAAATTCAACCATTCTGTAATCTATACTTTGGAAAATAATGTACAGTTTGAACGACGTGCAAAGAAATCACTTCGTTTAATACGATAGTGTTACAATGTGTTAAATATAAAGGATCTCACATCCTTCTGTGAACAGAGATGAGTGTACCTACTTCTGTAAGTTAATGTTTAAACCACGCTTGTATATAGGGTGGACTCCATATTTCAGGTATAGAACTCAACCCTACCCCACAACAGCTATCAGGTGAACAATACCCTTAGTTTTACTTCTTCTTCTCGTTCTTGTCTTGGGGTTTTACGAAAATTTTCCTAGCATTATATACTATACATGGATTAACAAGCCCATGTGGTGGTACATTCTCCGTATTCAGACAGATGCGACCTTTTTTGCCCCCTAATTCCGTTTGAACAATATATTCGAAAAAATGGCCGCCAAAATGTTCTTAGTATTAGTAACAAGAAAATGTTCCATAAGGGAGAGTAAAGAAAATTTTCCCACGATCGTTGCCAGTCAGTAAAGAGAACACTGCGCTTGAATTCCATGGGCTTATTTGGACCAACCAGAATCACATAAAGTGATATGTTAAGGTGTTGTAATATCAAAACTATTAAACTGCACACACTATATGTAAATGTACAGACTATGTGATAAATTTGTGGTTAGCAATGGTTGACTTGTATGCATCGATCTATCCATGTTTGTATGTATCTATCTGTTTATCAGTGCTCTAAATTAGATTTCCGAATTAAATCTCAAAATGGCCCGGACAAAGCAAATAAAGATGTGAAGTGAAAGTGAAATGGAAGACTACTTCTAATGTTATAGGAGTGAAAAGAATCAATGGAACACTATACATAAAAGTATAAACAATTACAATACAAACTACGAAGAATTCAGAACGAGTGAACTGTACTCACGAATTGCACGGACAGAACAAGGATGTCACAACACAGAGAATTATATGAGCTGGAGACGTATTTGGATACGAAACGTGTTGAGAATATAGAAGGTGCTTTTCTAAAATGTAAATACAAACAAGTAACACAGGAGATAAATATGAGAGAGATAGCAGCAGAGAATAGACCTAGTATGGCAAGAGTGATGGTAGCTCTTGGAATAATAAATAAAGACTTTGTCAATCTCGCTGAGGCGTTGAACAGGGAGGGAGAAGATAGATATATCCTAAGACCAAGAGCGAATGTACCAATACTACCTTAAGGAAAAATGGAAATTGGAGGGCAAACTGTCGACATAAGGGAACCAGCACCCTTTTTAAGGAAGATAAAAAAGAACAGCTGAACTGCATATATCAGATATTCCGCTTGAAATACCATTAGAAGCCACAATGGAAAGATTTTAAAAGTTCCAAATTAAGGTCACAAAAGCAAGAATGGATACAAACCCTGGATTTCCCATAAAAAATAGAGTTAGAGTCCTGGAAATAAAAATAAAAAAAAAAGATTAGGACAATGAAGAAAGTGTTTTTTTCTGCACGGGTTCCTCGCAAAAACATGCTATAAGGGTTGTATATACCATAGAAAATGTCAGAAATGTGGAAACGTGGGACACCCCCCCACAAAAAAAATGTCCAACGACTAAAGATCAAACAGGAAAGATTACTCCAATTAGTGAAAGCACCATATTTTCCAAGCAGAAAGCTACACAGCAAGAGGAGGGAAATGTACCAGTACCAATACCAGAACCAATACCAGTACCAATACCAGTACCAATACCAAAACAACGAAATAGAGAAAAAGGGAAACAACAACCACAACAAAGTAAGCAAAATGAAGAAATACAATTGAAACCGTTGAATCAACCAAAAAATCAAATAACAACAAAAGGAACAAATGATCAACAACTAAAAGACAAACAAAAAGAAACACGAGGACAAGATCACCAACTGCAGCAACAACAAAAAGAGAAAGAACAGAAACAACAAGAAAAGAAAGGAAAAACACCTATAGAACAAAAAAATGAACATGCTGAAAAGACAGAAAACCTGAAACAGAGAAAAAGAAAAATTAAAAAAAAAAAATAAAAAAATAAAAAACAAAAGAAGGAAACAGAAGAAAGCACGAAAATCCTTAAATCAAACATATCAAATAGATCAATCACAATCAACCTCCGATGAAAGCGAAAGGAAAAGAAAAAGAGACTTGTACAAGCTGACATACAATGAAGTGCTAAAAGATACAGTTAACGAAATTCAAGACACAGACACTCAGTCTGAAATTGTACCAATGTAAAAAAAAAAAACAACAACAAAAAAAAATACTAGAAGCCCGTGCACAGGATGGTACAAAAAAGAAGATCCAAATGGACAAAAACCCTATACCACTACACAAATCATGAAAAATTAGCGAAGAAGAATACACAAATACTAATTGAATATAACACTTAATCATACAATATAAGCCTTCTGGTAAATATGATGTTAGGTAGGGGGTCGACTCGGATGGTCTGCAAAGATCAGGAGAGGAAATCCCCATTAAAAAAAATATAAGTAAATTAAATGTAATTTAGAAGTACAAAAGTAAACATATGCGTGCCGTAAGAGAGAAAGGGTCTTAATTTTTCAAGCAGGGGCTAAGTCCTAGAATTGAACACAGACAGACGGGCCTGACCAAGGTAATTTTAATTAAATCAAAATGTGTATAAATTAGGGGCGGCGGCTTTTCTCAGCATCGGTACATGTACACTACAACAAGCTACATGAAATGCATACAGGTATGTGAAGAGTTATGGGGATTAAGTCGACATCGACATTGCGTCTTCTTCAAATAATAATAAAATAATAGGACGACGTGGACGATGATGACCTTATGAATCGAACTAGCATTGATTTAAATATCTACCGTACATTATGACAGTTCAATATTGCGACACCAGTTCATCTATCTGTCCATCCATTTGTCTAGTGGTCGATCGATCGAACTTTCTCTGTACACGCTTCTTTATTTCTGGCAGCTATACATCTATCTAGGTCTCTCCTAAGGTCACATTCAACACCTATATACTACAGTACCACGTCTCTTTAAACCGCTCAGGTGGCCTAGTGGTTAGAGCGTCCGCCTCGGATGCGGGAAGTCGCGGGTTCGAACCCCGGCCGACTCATACCAAATACTTATAAAAATAGCACTAACAGTTGCCTTGCTTGGCGCTCAGCATTAAGAAGTTAGTGTTAGGACCGGTCGGCCTTGTGTCAGGATAATGTGACTGGGTGGGACAAGATGCTACATGTCTGCGGCATGATGCCTCAATGCTAAACATCAATATAAAGTGCCACAATGCAGACATCGTAGCGATATGACTGAACATGTTTAGAAACTACGTTGAAAATTCAAATTACACACACACACACACACACACACTTTTAACCAATATAGCAAACTTAAAGGATTCCAGACTTGAATGTACCGTATATTTTGTCCGATGTAAGACTGATGTAACTTCACTTGTGTAGTAATTAATTATTGACTAATTTGTACTCACACTATGCATAATGAAGTTCCATCGGAGGGTAACTGTGTCATTCCCGCCAATTCCTGTGTAATCATTACGTATCGAATCCTTAAGTGATTCTTTAATCCAACTTTCGATCTGTAATTAAAAGGTGCTGTCCTATCAGAAAAGTTTTTAATAAGTTATAAAGAAACCATATCCCTGAGCTGTATTACCCATAATCCATATCACTCTGATGTTAGACCTCCGCTCGCAACATGAAGCTAAATTGAAAATAAGTATTAATACATTCTCGTTTCGTGTTTATATAAATTTGAAAATAATAATTACTATCTGTTTGTATTAAATACAGCTTTTTAGTAGGATATGGTGTATTGTTACGCCAGTTTGGTGCCCATTCGTGCAAAGCTATGTAAACCCCGTGTCCTTTCATGCAAATCCATGTCATATCCGTGTCAACTCCTTGTATTTTCGTACAAATCTATGTCAACTCCGTGTCGTTTCAAGCAAATCTGTCAATTCCGTGCTTGATCATGCAAATCTATGTCAACTCCATGTACTATCATGCAAATCTATGTCAATTTTGTGTTCTTTTATGCAAATATATGTTAACTCCATGTCGAGGAAGAACAACTCATATGAGATTATGTATATCGGCTTATTTCGACGGTTACCATGACTAACTCCAGCTTTCTGGTTTTGTGAAACTTCTTCGGTCTGTGTTGATTGAGGTGGGGTATTTCCATTAAAATGAATCTGATCATCTTTTATAAAACAGAGGTCATACATATTTTTTTAGATATAGAATGATCCTACATTAATGTGTCAATGTGTTTTATTGTTTTTTCTACCACTGGACTAATAATTTAGACAAATTAAATGATGCAAGAGGCTAATATAATTATTACCTTTCCTGGAATCGTGGCGACCAATACGACGCATATTAACTGCAACAAGACGAGGACTAGCAGCACCACAGCATACTGGAAAAGCAAGTTTTCAGAGTGAGTCGGAGAAAATCTAGGAGATTTACATATACGTTGTTAGCTATTAATATAGTTACAGATACAAAAGACAATAATCAGGGTGAGTAATTATCGAATAACTTAGACTATCTATACCTCGTTCTCGCATTCTGAACAATACTTATCTGTCCCTTTTGCCACGCTAGTGTTTATAAGGATTTCCTTTTAAGTGTAGTCCAGTAAGAGTTACTGTCCTTGGGTAGTCTTTAAATAGATTACTGACTATATAATTTAAAAAGCATGACTGTCAAATTTGTTGTTTAATCGCTGGGAAAATACTTTTTTCTTCTTTCAATTGAAATTTTAAATAGAGATTTAATTTATTGCTTTTGAAATTACATTAAAACTCGACCACTGTTGAGATGTTTTTATCGGACGTACTAAGTCTGTGTACGGACAAATGGGCAGATCCACTACGTCCATTATGCATCGGTGGAACCGATCCTCAGATTGGACGCTTGGATATGTGACATCATAATGTTTACTCATACGTCATACACCGAGCTTTACAACAATAGGACAAAACCTAGAAATAGACAACGGCATAGCAATAGTGGTCGACGCTAAATTGATTTTAAGGTAAAAAAAAATAGGAACTATAGTCAAATTTCAATAAAATGAGAAACACATATCTTCCCAGAAATAAAGAGACAGTTTGACAGCAATCCGTTTTTAAATAATAAAAGTATTCCTCTTTTATCAGCAGAGTACCAAACTGGATTAAATTTATAAAGAATTCCTTTTAAAATATTTAAAAGGAGGATTTAAACGGAAAAATTCCCGTTCAGTCTGCGAGAACGAGATCTGTATGGTCTTGGGTGTTATTGGCTTCTCTCATTTGTTCAATACAGACTGCTAAGGATGGTCTTCTCTGATCAGTTAAAAAAATACATTTTACAGTATGCAAGAGTTGTAACATACTAATATGCACTTCTGGAAAAAGAAATGTATTTAATCTTGATATGCATTCCTCTGTCTCTCTAACAAATAATCTCACCTACCTACTCACCCATCTTCTTCCGATCTGCCTAAGTACACTTCCAAGCCATCTACCTACCTACACACAAATCTACCGACTAGCAAGGCTACATACATGCAGAAATTAAATGCTCAAACATACATACATACTAGTTCTTGTTCAAACAAAATTTTTCTTTTATAAAATTAATGTGTTGTTCGTCCGGGGCCCCAGGGATATATCCCCGGTTGCCTCCCCACCACTTGTAGGCCCTACATACATACATACATACATACATACATACATACATACATACATTGTTTACGTGACCAATATACATACATTGTTTACATGAGCAATCGCTTTAGCTGGTTTTTGCGTACTGCTTGTTATCTGAAACTGACTGCTCCTGTTGTGCTTACATAACATTTCTTCCTCTTTTAATTTGTGCGCTTCGTAACTTAAAATGCATCATGGACTTACGGTAACCAACAGTGCCTTGGCTTTACGAATGGCGCCGATAATTCCCAAAACTCCAATAAGCAGAAATATTGCCCCAACAACAATGAAGACGATGAAAATGGCGCCAATAGTTTCACCAATATCCAGACTGTTAGGAATATGGACTCGGACGTTGGCGCTCTGAAGGGCAGTTTGGAACGACGAGTAACCCAAGTACGCATCTGCTGTCTTATAATCATATCGGACGATGCAAGATACTATCATCAAGGCGGTTCCTATTAACTGAAATAGTAATGATGTGGTTATTGATATAATGCTATCATCAAGGCGGTTCCTATTAACTGAAATAGTTGTGAGGTGGTTATTGATATAATGCTATCATCAAGGCGGTTCCTATTAACTGCAATAGTAATGACGTCGTTATTGATATAATGCTATCATCAAGGCGGTTCCTATTAAATGAAATAGTAGTGAGGTGGTTATTGATATAATGCTATCATCAAGGCGGTTCCTATTAACTGAAATAGTAGTGACGTGGTTATTGATATAATGCTATCATCAAGGCGGTTCCTATTAACTGAAATAGTAATGACGTCGTTATTGATATAATACTATCATCAAGGCGGTTCCTATTAACTGAAATAGTAGTGAAGTGGTTATTGATATAATGCTATCATCAAGGCGGTTCCTATTAACTGAAATAGTAGTGAGGTGGTTATTGATATAATGCTATCATCAAGGCGGTTCCTATTAACTGAAATAGTAGTGACGTGGTTATTGATATAATACAATCATCAAGGCGGTTTCTATTAACTGAAATAGTAGTGACCTGGTTATTGAAATAGTGCTATCATCGGGTGGTTCCTATTACCTGAAAGAGTAGTGGCATGATTATTGATTTAATAATATCATCAGAGTGGTTCGTATTAGCTGAAATTGTAATGAAACGATTACTGATTTAATGCTATAATCAGGGTGGTTCCTATTAGCTGAAATAGTAGTAGTATGATTGTTGATTTAATAGCATAATCAAGGTCGTTCATGTTAGCTGAAATAGTAGTGACATGATTATTGTTTGAAGGATTGGTGTTAAGCAGCACATAAGAACGTTAAAGGCTATTAAGTAGCGTATTGGATTAAAATACATATTTACTCCACGCCAATTGACCATGGGAAATCTGATTCTGAGTTCGGTAAGCGGTTCGTATAAAAATGTGACTCAGAAAATCGACCTAAAATTGAAGGAAAATCAAAATAAAAATCAATGAAGCAAGGTTATGAAATATATATGATTCCTTCTAAAGAAGAGGGAATAAGTTATTAACATGTTTTAAAATTATTTAATTCTTAGCACTGCGCCAGTTACTTAAGCAGACCCAGTCTACACAAGCGACGTAATATATATCATATGGGAGGGTTAGTCCCAGTCCACACTAGCGACACAACATTAGGGATAGATGGGTACCCCGCCAGGCCGGGCTTTATACCACACGGAAAGACTCGCCCCTGCCGGGGTTTAAGATTAAAAAAACTTCTTCTCGGGTACACTCCCCTTCCCTCCCTCCACACCCCGTCCTTTCTGAGTGTGGGTAATAAAATAAAATTTATAAAAACAAAACAAAAACAATAAACAAAAACAAAACAAACAAACAAACAAAAAAAACCCAACAATAAACGTTGTTTTATGGTTGATAAAAATGGGATGCTAGAGAGGGTGGGAAAACCAGAACAAAATGTGGGTGGAGAAACCCGACTCTGTATAACTGACCTGGCCAGATCAATTTCCTTACCCGTCCATCACTACACAATATATATTAACACGTGCGAAGGTGAGTAAAGATTGGGGGGCAGATATTCAACGGTAAAGAAACTCAAATATTTTGGTTCAACTACGCATTTGTAACCCTTTAATGTCAAGCCTCAACATTATGTAACATTACTTTCTGACTTAGCTACAATATGATTGAAATACTGATATAATATTTCAAATTATGTAAAACTAGTCTCGTATCTTATTGTTAACATTTTAATACAAATACATAATTTTAGAAAATGGTTATTATGTGCTTGCATTCATCGGGTCTGATAAAGCAAAGCAAACAGTCGTTGTGGAAGAGTAATTCCAAGACACACGGTACTAATTGTATGGAAAAATGGGAGCCAGTTTGGAAATGGGCGAAGATAATATAGAGATATATATTGTTGTTGTTGTTGTTGTGGGGCTTAACGCCATTTTTCAGCACACGATAGGCTATACATGGCGGCCAGTATTAATGGTGGAGGAAGAAACCGGGAAATCCCCGGAAAGAACCACCGACCCACGAGAAGCTACTGGCAAGCTTTCTCACATACCCACATTCGCCGAATCCTAGACTCGAACCCACGCAGACGGAGGTGTGAGATGGCAGTGATCCGTAACGGAGAGCATTTTAGACCACTTGGCCACTCGGGAACCCCTATATATATATATATATATATATATATATATATATATATATATATATATATATATATATATATATATATATATATATATATATATATATATATATATATATATATATATATGAGTTTTGGCTGGACAGGTCTATCGATCTGTCGATCTATAAAGAGCACATTAATTTGGGCAGGTGAAAGATTGATTAGATTTAAGGGGACAGGTGTGTTAAATAGCCATACTGCAGGGATTTTTAATGGCTGTGTCGTGAGAGGTAGTGATTCTTAATTAAGCATTCGTTTATTTAACAGTCAGACAGACTGGAAGGTAAGGGTTAACTTCGATCTCTGTATCGAAAATGTCAGATTTGAAATTTTCCAGAATCAGTTATTTGGAAATCTAGAGTTCAGGCGGACCGCAATTTTGGCACCTAGTTATAAAAGGCGGGAGATATATTTAATCCGGATTGGTTACGCTAGGTGATGGGGTGTGCTTCCCACACGAAATTTCTTGGTTGTAATATGTCCCATCGCAAAATTTAGTCAGTCTGCGTTTTTCTACAAGAGAAAACAAATGTAGGAGACCCAAGTTTGAATTTAGAAGAAATTCACTCGTAAAATAATTATCCAAGGGACCGGATGTCTGGAAAGTCGACGGACACAATTCTGGCGGTAGAAGCGAGCAAAGCTTGAAAGCACAAGGTATTTGCGCCAATCTCATGTAATCCGTTGATACCAATATAACGATTTGTTTGATTTATTTGCTTATATTTGCATGAATTTATTTGTTTAAATTCATAGATCAATTTTCTTGGTATGAGTACAACTGTCTTGAGTTCATCTATCTGAATCCGCACAATGATCTTCTTTATATAAGTTTGACGAATTGTTTGAATGTGTCGTCTTGATTGTTATAGGAAAATAGGTATTCTAAGAATTTCATGCCTTACCTTAGTTGATGTGAGTTACGAGAATCCGTGTGAATTCACCGACCTTAGATGATTTCAGGTATAATAAAGACTTGAGAGCGTATTGACTGAAATTAACGTTGTTAAACCATGAAGTGAGATTTCATATATGCTAAAGACTTGAATGTGTATATTAGCTAGAAATAACGTAGTTAAGCCATGTAATGAACTTCATTCTTTCATTTGTGTAATTGAGACGAGAACGGAACTGTTATGTCTCGTGTGATGATAATGTGAGTCATGTTGAAATAGCCGTTAGGAAGTACATTAATCTTATGAAACTAGGTTTGTTTATGGTCTGCCATGTTTAGCTTGACCAGATAGCCTTTGGTATCTGTTTGAATTCCAATAGGGCGATATCTGACATAACGAGAGGGGAGTAATGATCTATTCCCAGTAGGATATCTGACAGGAAATTTAGGTTGCTTCTCTGTTTATTTTGGAAGGGGAAATAGCTCCACTGGACGTATCCACGTACTGACTTATCCAAGTACCTACGTATCACGTACTTACGTATCCACCGACCCACACAAAGTTCGAGGGCCGAAAGAGGCGAGACAAAAGAGAGTTTGGAGAAGGGAAGAGTGGAAAGTACCAAAAAGAACAGCCACAATGAAGTTGGAATGAACCGGAAATAAGCATGTTATGAAGTTGTACAAGGGAGTGACTTCGATTGTTCACTCGATTCTATGATGAACCAATTCTATCATTTAAAACAGATCGGCTATTTATATAAGTATATTTGTGTTTGAAATTCGGTGAATGATTTATTTAAAAAAGAATTGTATCTTCCTAATGTAATGCATTATCACGGTTGTTTATATAATTGATTAAATTGTTATTTTCATGTACGGGGCTCGTGTCATTCTGTTTTATATATCTGCTCAGATCTGTATCTATTCCACCAATATGTTTCACACTTTATATTAATATTTACTCGATCTGGGCAATAACACCGAAGGCGATCACCCTCTAGACAACGATAACCCAATAAAGCGGACACCTTGTAAGAAGGTACAATCCGTCAATCAACCCACCACCACCCACCACCCAACAAAGTGGGTTCCTGTCTAGGGATCAGAACATTTTATTCGAGTAAAGAGTCGGAGGAAATATAGAATAGAATAAGTATCTAAACATTGATAATTTCAATAGTACTTTTCAAGAAATAGCGATCAGAGTGAATCGAA
The DNA here is from genome assembly GCA_016617855.1 of Megalonaias nervosa. Lineage (NCBI taxonomy): Eukaryota > Metazoa > Mollusca > Bivalvia > Unionida > Unionidae > Megalonaias > Megalonaias nervosa. The sequence goes on from JAECUM010033939.1 coordinate 12,384, forward strand.
TCATTGTCTGCTTATTTTGTTAAAAATATATTCTGTGTAAGCAATTTTCTTGCCATTTCTTTTCATATTGTGATGAAAATATTGTAAGAGACTTAGGCACGTAACTTCCTGTTCGGGTAGTATTCTAAATTTGTGAAGTGAAAGTGAAGAATTACCTTTGTATTCTCTTGGAAGAAGAGATATTTAGGCATACCCCGCAGTAGTAATTACGCCTTGTTTAGTGTGTAAGCGTTACACTGATTTTGGTGCAAGGAATAGTCTGGTTTAGTTGAGTGGGACCATACTAGAAGTAGGATAAAAGCGTGTGGGGCTATTTTCGAGTAGGGCAGTAAAACTTGAGTGTAGGCAAAGAACTTAATTCTTGTGCCACCGTACAAGTAGACCAGGATGGCGACGGACAGACAATTAATTAGAGAATTTAAGTCGACTGGTAAAGACGAATTGGGTTACGGAGGGGACGAGTTAGCTGAATTTGTTGAGCGGAGTGTTAGAGAACACAAGGAGCAACAAGCAGCTGAGCGCGAACGAGAGAAAGACAGACAGGTAGCTGAGCGCGAACTAGAGTTCGAACTAGCCAGATTGCAGGCCGAAGAAAAAGCTAGAGAACGCGAACATATATTAGCCATGGAGAGGCTGAGGATCGAAATAGAGTCCAGAAGGGGTGAAGACCTGAACGAACGTTCAGGACTCACAAGTAAGCGATCTCAAGACAGACAACCAATACAGATCACCATGCCTATGTTCAACGATAAGGACGAGATCACTGAAAACTTTTTGACGCAGTTCGAAAAGTTGGCACTGGTTCATCAGCTACCCAAAGACCAGTGGACTATCAGTGTTTCGGCATTCTCACAGGGAGCCGCGAAAGACGTCTACCATAATGTAACACCAAACGAGACAGACGACTACGACGCTCTGAAGAAAGCGCTACTATGGCACTATGAGCTGTCGGCGGAAACGTTTCGGAAACTCTTTAGAGGATCTTCGAAAAGAGCTACCGAAACGCACGCGCAATTCGATAGCCGCGTACGCGTAATTTTTGATAAATGGATGAAAATGACTGATACCGCGCTAACGCATGAAGCATACGCGAGGAAATTTTGAAAGAGCACGTCTTAAGTACATACAGAAAAGACTTAATAGTGTTCTTAGTGGAGCGTGAATTCTCAACCCTGGATGATATAAGCGTAATGGCTGAGCGCTATGAGAGCGCGCACTTGCGTCCAACCACCTGGGGTGGCAAGGACCGACCTGGCATCGGTGAGCATAGAAAGACCACTGAGGTGGTACCCCAAAGACGGAATGGTCAGAATGGTGGGAGGCCAGGGGCCGGAGATCCCAGCCGAGAACATTTCTGTGGGTCGGGGAAGACTCAGAGGGCAGAGAAGGATACTATGGGGAGGAAAGGTGAGCCGGTGTGTTTCGGCTGCAACAGACCAGGCCATGTCGTTAAGGATTGTAGGAAGGATCGTCCGACAACGATTAACTCGGTAACTACGAATACTGTTAAAGAACAGGAAACAGTGGAGTTGACTAACACAGCGGTAGCTACGGTAAATGGTGAGAGGGCAACAGTACTGTTTGATACCGGCTGTAGTTATCCGGCCTTGGTAGATAGTAGATATGTCAAGCCTGGAGATTACACAGGCGAGACGGTTGAAGTCCAGTTTGCTAACCGGACGAAAGATTCGCTCCCAGCCGTTAACATTGATCTTAATTCGCCGTATGTAAAGGGACGAATTCAAGCAGCGTGTTTGTCGGGACTGTCTCATGATGTTATATTAGGGTGTAGGTATGTGTTGCCACAGCCTAACCCTATGACGTGTACACCTGTACACGTGGGGTCCGTTGAGAGGAGGGATATGAAGCGAAGGTCAAGGTCAAAGCAGCTAAGACCCACGACTTCACCCATAGACAATTTGCTACCTGGCGAGTTGAGGAAACTTCAAGAGGAAGATTTGTCTCTCAACAAGGTACGCAGGTAGACAAACGATGGGTCCATACGGAAATTGCCAGACGGCGAGGTGAAGTTCGCGACGAAACGCGGTATTTTGTACCGGTACGCCAGGAAAGGGACCGATACGTTTAAACAAGTTGTTGTGCCCATAGCGAAGCGAGGAAAAGTGCTTAGGCTGGCACATGAGGGTCTACTTGGAAGCCACATGGGCGTGGCGAAGACCAGAGATAGGTTAGTGAGGAAATTCTACTGGCCAGGTGTGTACGGGGATGTTCGGAGGTTAGGCTTGTCGTGTCACAAGTGGCAGCGGGTGGCACCTAAGACCTCCCATCGCCCAGTGCCACTAGGAACCACCCGACTGATTGACGAACCTTTCTCGAGGATGGCGTTGGACCTAGTAGGTGCGATAAAGCCGGCGGCAGAAAGCGGTAATCGTGATATACTAACGATAGTAGATTACGCCACCCGGTAACCGGAGGCCGTGGCCTTGAAAACCATTGACTCAGTCACGGTGGCTGAGACCTTGTTACGAGTTTGGTCGAGTGTTGGTATCCCCGAGAAGATACTAACTGACCAGGGGACGCAGTTTGTGAGCCAGGTGATGGAAGAGGTAAATAGATTACTGTCCATTAGACACCTGACAACTACTCCGTTTCACCCGCAGTGCAATGGTTTGGTGGAGCATTTCAATGAAACATTGAAACAGGCTCTGAAGAAGCTCTGTGAAGGTCGACCTAGGCATTGGGATCGATACCTTCCCGCGATACATTTTGCGTATCGAGAAGTACCACAGGCTAGTTTGGGTTTTTCACCTTTTGAATTAGTCTATGGGAGGACAGTTAGCGAATCCATGGCTGTATTAAAACACTTATGGACGGATGAACAAGCATCCGAGGAAGTGCGAACAACATACCAATATGTTGTTGATCTCCGCAACAAGCTGGAAGATGTTTCTAAATTGACTCAGGAGAATCTCAGCGACGCAAGGGGGCGTCAAGCCAGATATTACAATAAAAGGACGAAGGAACGTCACATCGAGGTGGGTGACAAGGTGTTGTTGTTGCTGCCGTTAGAGCACAACAAACTTCAAGTCTCATGGAGGGGACCATTTGTGGTAAAGGAGAAAAAGGGTGGACAGAACTACCGTATCCGGGTAGGAGACAAGGAGAAGCTGTACCACTTAAATCTCCTGAAACGTTACCGTGAAAGACAGACACCCACACAGAGTTCGTGGTTGCTACAGTTGTGACTGAAGAACCCGACGACAACGGTGGAGAGGCGGAAGTACTCCCTAGTTGTCCTCTGACGAAGGAAGAAACCTACGTCTACGTTGTCATTAACGGGACGTTAACGTCAGAGTAACGTAAGGAAGTGGAGTCGTTACTCCAAGACTACTCAAGCGTCTTGGCAGAACAATCTGGCAAGACGGAGTTGGAGGAGTTCACCCTAAAGCTACTGGATGAGACGCGAGTGAAGCTGAAACCATATCCGTTACCCTATGCGAAATTAGAAACTGTCCGAAATGAAATTCAGGCTATGATAGACTTGGGAGTTATAGGACCAGCTGAGTCGGTGTATAGCTCTCCTGTTGTGTTGGTACAGAAGAAAGACGGTACACACAGATTTTGCGTCGATTACAGGAAGTTAAACAGGATCACGGAATTCCAGGTTGAACTGTTACCTGATCCTAAGTCCATATTTGCTGGGGTGACCAACGCAAAGTATTTTTCGAAACTCGATCTGTCTAAGGGATACTGGCAAATTCCAGTGCGAAATGAAGATAGAGCAAAACTTGCCTTCGCAACTCCAGATGGGACCTACCAGTGGGTAGTCATGCCATTCGGGGTCCAGAATGCGCCGAGTGTCTTCACGCGTATGATGCAAAAATTACTGGAACCGTTAAGGGGGACTGGAATTTCAAGCTTCATGGACGATTTACTCTTAGCGACAGCTACTTGGGAGGATCATATCATTTTGCTGAAAGACGTTTTAGAGCGACTTCGACAAACGGGACTGACCGCACGACCATCTAAGTGCCACGTAGGGTTAGAAAACTAACCTACCTAGGTCATACCGTCAGCGAAGACACGTTAACCCCAGATAGTTCAAAGGTCGACCAACTCAGGGACGCAGTACGACCGACCACTAAGACGGAAGTTCGATCTTTCTTGGGACTGGCAGGATATTATCGTCGCTATGTTGCTAACTTCAGCGCTATTGCTAGCCCATTGACTGACTTGACTCGGAAAAAGCTCCGACGAAAGTTATATGGACAGACGCATGTGAACGAGCATTTCAGACGTTGAAGGACAGACTGACGTCAGACACAGTAGTGAAATTGCCTGATATGACACGAGGTTTTGTCTTACGTACTGACGCTTGTGATAAAGGTTTTGGGGCAATTTTATTACAAGAGCATGACGGAAACTTATTCCCAGTTGCATACAGTAGCAGGAAATTGTCAACTGCAGAACGCAATTATTCGGTCTCTGAGAAAGAATGCTTGGCAATTATCTTTGGGATATCTAAATTCCATCGTTACCTGTATGGACGAAAATTTATTTTAGAAACTGACCACCAACCACTCGCATATTTAGCTCAAGCTAAGTTGACCAATGGACGATTAATGAGATGGTCATTATTTCCACAGCAGTACCAAATCCAGGTACGGTATATTAAGGGCAACGAGAATGTAGGGTCTGACTGCTTAAGTAGACTAGGGACGTCTGAGGTGAGGGGTTCACCTGAGGACGTGTAAGTGAATCAGATTAGATCTCCCAAAATTTGGAGAGTAAAAATCCCTGATTTTACTCTTCAAGGGGGGGGGGGGGCGGGCCTATGTAAGGGTGAAAATTTCTGTCGATCTATGAAGAACACATTAATTTGGGCAGGTGAACGATTCATTAGATTTATGGGGACCGTTGCGTGTTAAATAGCCATGCTGCAAGGATTTTTAATGGCTGTGTCGTGAGAGGTAATGATTCTTAATTAAGCATTCGTTTATTTAACAGTCAGACAGACTGGAAGGTAAGGGTTAACTTCGATCTCTGTATCGAAAATGTCAGATTTGAAATTTTCCAGAATCAGTTATTTGGAAATCTAGAGTTCAGGCGGACCGCAATTTTGGCACCTAGTTATAAAAGGCGGGAGATATATTTAATCCGGATTGGTTACGCTAGGTGATGGGGCGTGCTTCCCACACAAAATTTCTTGGTTGTAATATGTCCCATCGCAAAATTTAGTTAGTCTGCATTTTTCTACAAGAGAAAACAAATGTAGGAGACTCCGAGTTTGAATTTAGAAGAAATTCACTCGTAAAATAATTATCCAAGGGACCGGATGTCTGGAAAGTCGACGGACACAATTCTGGCGGTAGAAGCGAGAAAAGCTAGAAAGCACAAGGTATTTGCGCCAATCTCATGTAATCCATTGATACCAATATAACGATTTGTTTGATTTATTTGCTTATATTTGCATGAATTTATTTGTTTAAATTCATAGATCAATTTTCTTGGTATGAGTACAACTGTCTTGAGTTCATCTATCTGAATCCGCACAATGATCTTCTTTATATAAGTTTGACGAATTGTTTGAATGTGTCGTCTTGATTGTTATAGGAAAATAGGTATTCTAAGAATTTCATGCCTTACCTTAGTTGATGTGAGTTACGAGAATCCGTGTGAATTCACCGACCTTAGATGATTTCAGGTATAATAAAGACTTGAGAGCGTATTGACTGAAATTAACGTTGTTAAACCATGAAGTGAGATTTCATATATGCTAAAGACTTGAATGTGTATATTAGCTAGAAATAACGTAGTTAAGCCATGTAATGAACTTCATTCATTCATTTGTGTAACTGAGACGAGAACGGAACTGTTATGTCTCGTGTGATGATAATGTGCGTCATGTTGAAATAGTCGTTAGGAAGTACATTAATCTTATGAAACTAGGTTTGTTTATGGTCTGCCATGTTTAGCTTGACCAGATAGCCTTTGGTATCTGTTTGAATTCCAATAGGGCGATATCTGACATAACGAGAGGGGAGTAATGATCTATTCCCAGTAGGATATCTGACAGGAAATTTAGGTTGCTTCTCTGTTTATTTTGGAAGGGGAAATAGCTCCACTGGACGTATCCACGTACTGACTTATCCAAGTACCTACGTATCACGTACTTACGTATCCACCGACCCACACAAAGTTCGAGGGCCGAAAGAGGCGAGACAAAAGAGAGTTTGGAGAAGGGAAAAGTGGAAAGGACCAAGAAGAACAGTCACAGTGAATTTGGAATGAACCGGAAATAAGCATGTTATGAAGTTGTACAAGGCAGTGACTTCAATCGTTCACTCGATTCTATGATGAACCAATTCTATCATTTAAAACAGATCGGCTATTTATATAAGTATATTTGTGTTTGAAATTCGGTGAATGATTTATTTAAAAAAGAATTGTATCTTCCTAATGTAATGCATTATCAAGGTTGTTTATGTAATTGATTAAATTGTTATTTTCATGTACGGGGGCTCGTGTTATTCTGTTTCATATATCTTCTCAGATCTGTATCTATTCCACCTATAAGTTTCACACTTTATATTAATATTTACTCGATCCGGGCAATAACACCGAAGGCGATCGCCCTCTAGATAACGATAACCCAATAAAGCGGACATCTTGTAAGAAGGTACAATCCGTTAATCAATCACCACCAACAAACAACACCCAACACCAGGGTTAGTTGATAATGAAAGATAAATCTTAGTACAAAGAATCTTTTGAGAGCTTATCCTAGTTATAACTGAAAAAATAGAGACATTGTTTTATTGATGGAATTTCATTCCTTAACAGTGTTGACTTTGGAACATTCATTACTAAAATTAGCTCCCGATTCTTTGGTGCGGAATTGAAAACATATGTTTCGAGGATGCATCTATACTGATAAATATAGGTTCGATCATGAGCACTCAGAATTATTGAAGTTTTAATATCATGGCGTTGACATAGGTTTATTAAGGGAACTGAATTAATACCATGAGTCCTACAGATTAGACTTTACCTCTATGATATGATGGCTTTTACAACATGTGTAGTATTGTCCGTGTCCAATGGCAATCCGTAGATGCTACATGGAATTCCAAGCCCCCCACCCCCAATGTAATTCCAATTGGAACAGTGAGTTTAGTTTTGTTTCACTTACACAGAAAATAACATTTATTCCTATGAAGCTGACACGACTGCACTTGTCAATGGTGCACATGCGTTTCATTCTTCAAGCAGGTCCTCAGCTCCTGGCTAGATGGTTATCATTAGGGACGGTCTAAATCTGATGGAATAAGCCTCTGGCAGTAACCTACAGGAAATGGAAGCTGTGTTTAATTAGAATGCTATTAATGACTTGGGTATATGCATTCATCTGAAAAATGGAATCAAAGCAAATTAACAAGATATCATTTGATTTGCATTACAATTATCCTGAACCGTGCTTCATCATAAAATGTACACAAACAATGATAAGTAGCAGCAGAGAGGGTGGACCCTACAAATTAGTTTTCGAGCAAATTGCCTTAAAAATAACCTTTACCACGAAAATAATAAAAATACAAGGTCAATAACGCTAAACCGAAGCCTCTAACCGAATCGAGACTCTCTCTACGGGGTTAGCTCAATTTTGTTACTTCATCCCTGACATTTGTATTTTTAAAATTTTGTGATGTTCGTTTATGTACTCGTGCAAGTATTTTTGTAGTCCACCCTCTCTGCTGCTATAATTGAATAATTATTATATCAGTAATGATTGCTGAAGCCCACTCAGCTAGATTAGCTCGAGAACGATTAGAGGCAATCAGGAGATATCTTCCGCTTCGTGATAGTGTTAAACAACAGCTACAAGATCGTCAGGAAGCTAAAGTTGAATTCACTGAAGGTACAGAAGAACTATATAAACCTATTATAAAAACCACCGAAAAAGTTACAGAGGCTACTAAAGGTCTTTTACCTGCGTTAGAAAGAGCTGAAGCAGCAACTGAGAAAACAGCAGAGCGAACTAAGAAAACAAGAAAACTTTTACGAGAACTTCCGAGTGAAATAGCTGCCGCTCAGCCAACGCAAGAAATACTTGAAGGAATTGGCCGAGTTCGTGCTGAAATAGGCCATATAAAAGAACGTACACCAGAACCGGAACCAGAATTAGAATCAAGAAGACCAGGAACCAGAACTGATATAACTAATAAATTTTATTCATCATCTATCAAATATATAAAATCTGCCAAAACAGAATTACGTGAATTTGCCTTTGAGAGATTTTTTTTTTTTTTTTAATAAACATGAATATTTAAAGCCCGATTATATTCGGGAAGTAACAGATAAAGATAAGTGGTACTAATGGATATACCGTGTACACAAAGGACTTAAATCTGTTTGAAGTGACGATGTTCAATTTCTTGATTATAAAAGAAAAATATCTGATTATGAAAAATTACAAAAACAGCAACAATCACCTCGAAGAATTATTAAACCAATGATTGAGGAAGAAGAAGATCAAGACGTTCCTGGCGCAACTGGAAGTGGTATTAATACAAGTACAACAGGGTGTGGTCTTGTTACTCCATGTCCCAATAACGTCCTTGCAGATGTTGAACGACTAGAAATTCTAATTGGAGGAAAACGAGCTGGTAATAATTCTCCAGAAATCATTAATGAAGCAGCTGCTATTTGTCAGAGATTATTTACAGGCGGTATCATGGATATTAACGTATATCAGTCCCTCATTAATGAAATCGCCGATGATTATTACAGCAATTGAAGAAACGGTATAAAATAAGATGATCATACATAATGCTCGACGTGAACCTGTGATGGTCAGGGTGATAAATTCGCGATTACCTGTATACAAAGCGACTTACAGGGATGGATTCGGTGATGTTGTTCAAGGCTTATCTAATAGAATAGCCCCAAAAGCAATACCAACTGCAAAACAATTAGGAATGAAAGATATTGACGTTATTCGTGAAAAGGGTCTTACAGCTGCCGGCGACGTTGCTAGCAAAGCATTCTCTGCAGTCAAGGATATACTATCATGATTAGTACGACGAAAACCTCAGCCACCAGTAAAATTACCCAGTACTGAAGTGATGCCTGCAAATGTTAGTAAAATAATAAATCAAGCCGCAAATAAAAAACGGTGCTGACAAAGAAAAAAATATAACCGCAAGTTTAATGGCAGGACGATAACAAATATAATAAAATGTTCAAACGTATATCTGATCCCGCATTTGACATGGATGCACCGGTTCTCGAGGATGAATCCGTACGTGATTATCAATATTATTCTTATGATGCACGACAGCCAAATCAGCGTGGAAGAATCGAATTACAAGTTCAGGATACAAGTAGATATTTTCTTCCCTCCGAAGCATTTATTGAAGTAGAGGGTGAGATCTTAAAAACAGATAATGCTGAATATAGAGCTGATGTTAGTGTTGGTTTTGTTAATAATGGCATCATGGCGTTGTTCGATAGTGCTACATACATCATCGACGGAAGACCCATTGAATCAATTCAGAAGGATGTTGATGTTGCCACAACGATATTGGGTCTAGCGAGATTTAGCGACGATTATTCAAGATCAGCCGTTCCGTCAATGATGTTTCACAACGATACTTCTAATCACCCTGACAACAGTAATATAATTTTGGGTAATGTAAGAAATGCCACAGGAGATGCACAAACTCCCGCAATAATATCAATGAATGCAAATTACAATTTAGGATTCGCAGCACGTCGATCAATGTTGCAAGGTGGTAGTAGAAGATTTACATGTGTAATTCCACTGTCACATATCTTTGGATTTTGTAGAAATGTCAGAAAGGTTATTTTTGGAGCCAAGCATACAGTTGTACTCGTACGAAAAGCCACAGACAATGATGCAATCTGGAGACCTATCGGTGATGCTGGTAACGTAATATTAACAAAACTTTCATTATGGATGCCAGTAAAAACTCCAACGATACCTGAAGAAGAACGCTTGCTCTCTTTTATGGGTCATGGTAGTAAATCGACATTATCATGGTTAACGATGGCTACAGATAGTGTTCAAAGCACAATTAATGGTTTATTTACATGGCAGATAGCATCACAGCAAGGTGTGTTTGCGCCGCTACATATATTCGTTGCGCTTCAAGATACTGCACGAGTAAATGATGAAACACGTAGTATAATGATATTTGACAAACTCGGTGTTTCTGAGGTTTCACTGAGAATAAATGGGCATCAAGAACCATCTGAAGATATACTACTAAATTTCGATCAAAATCATGTAGCACGCGCATATCATCGTTTAATGTAGTTTATGGGACGTGGTCAAAATGTTGACACGGTTTACAAATATCACAACTAGATTTTACAACCCGATCCGATCTATTACTTTTCGCTGGAGCATTTAGATTTATTTAGGCAATCTGTCGTTGATATACACTTTTGAGCTCGCGTAAACCGAGGAGTTATTGCTAATTACAGAGCGATCGCTGTTATACTCAGTGATAAAACAATGTTGCTTGAAGGTGTTGGTGGTCGAATGAGAGTCGTTGATGCTCCAGGGGAAAATATGTAATTATTGATTTAAAACTCAGAATAATAATTATAAATGTCATATCATTATGTTAGTGTCAGTCTGACTCCAAGTCAGATTAAAAAATTACAATCAGTATCAAAAGAAAACTGTGCAGTAAAAATATCGCTAAAGCGAGAACAGATCACGGGCGGTTCAAATAAACTACCTCTAACAGACCGTCAGCTCAAACATTTCAACGAAGCCAAACGATCAAAGATCGGTATACGACTTAATCTTTCTGCGGGTGCTATCAAAGACATCGCTAAAACGGGTGGTATATTTCCACTTCTCGCAGCTATTCCAGGAATAATAGCCGCTGAAGTCCCGGTTATTGAAAAAGCTGCTGCGTTAGGTGTAGTAGGAACAGCGGCTCGGATGGCACTAAAGAAAGCAAATGGAAAATGAATAAAAAAAACCAAAAAAAAAAAAAACAAACCGAAAGGGTCTAAGACTGTCAGGGACTTTCCCTCGGCACGGAAAAGGATTAAGAATTCCAGGGACTCGTTGATTTTCCCTACGTCCAATTTTGATTTTTCCTCGATGTTGCTGAGCGATTAAATATAAAAAACTTCAGAGGTGTTTTTATGCGTGATCAATTACCACGCAAACCAAACAACACCGAAACCGGTATCATTAATCTCGAAAAAAACTCTGGTCCAGGCACTCATTGGGGTGCGTACGCGATTGATCCACGTGGAATTGTTTATTTCGATTCGTATGGGTTGGCGCCACCAAAAGAATTTTGAAAATATATTGACAGAATTCAAAATATTCCAATCTGGTATTCAACGCTACCAACACAAAAAATAACCGACCCGCCGATATGTGGCCGTGAAGCACCTGCTGTACTCGATGCTATTTCAAAATCTTCCGATGCACCTCATAAAGTTGTAAGCGCGTACACGAGTTCTGTTTTAAATAATTGCTAATTGTATAATGGTAGATATTTATGGAAGATCCTCTACTAGTGCTTTCACTGGCAAGAAGAAGGAAGATATCGATTTATCAAAATACGCGACTAAAGATGAACTTGCTGACATTATGAATCTTTCTGGAGTTGACCGAGATGAAGTTGTCGTTTTTCAGGATACATATGGTGTCTTAAAGACGAGTTATATTAAGTGGATCGACATAATTCGTAGAGTTCTCGGCGCTACCACGGACAATATTCCAGTATGCATTGACGGTGGTAGAATCAGAGACTCAAATGTATCAATCATAACTATCAGAGATGAAATTAAGAAAAGTGTTGCTGATCATTTACGATCCACTGGTGATACAATGTCAGGTGAACTCAACATGAATAACAATAAAATCGTTGTTTTAAGAGAACCAACCAGCGATGAAGATGCCGCAACAAAGAAATATGTGGATGATAAAGATACGTCCATCGATGACAAACTAACCACGTTGCGAGCCGAGTATGACGTTCATGTAAATATGTTTTTAAATACTCGTAGAAATTTTCAAAAACTTAATAAAACCGCTGAAGATTTCTTTAGAAGTCCACCAACCGTCGATATAACTCAATGATATTATCAATAGAGTTCCTGATATCGTTCAAAAAACTAATCTGATTAAAATTCCTCACAAACAGATTAACAATATCGTATACACAGTATCATCGGGATCATCAACATGGACACCGCAAAATAACACTACCAAACACACAGCTGAAGTAACCGGTGTGTACAGGCTGTCAGTATTTAGCGGTGTAAAATTTAGCATATTTACCACATATCTATGGCGTCATTCAACCGATAAATTTTCTGGAACCGTGTCTATTGTATTAAATAAAGATAACGAAGAAATATTTATACTGGACCCATCCGATAAAAAAAATAACCACAGCGTCTTGCTGGTGGTATCTGGAATTTGTAGCTGAAACACCTCAATTAATTGCATAATATAATATAAATGATAGACGTTCAAAAATACAGATACGATCAAGTACGCATGTGGCAAACTAAACTGAAAAATACCATTGACAATTATACGGTAAAAATAAAAAAATATCGCAGACGTGTAATCGTCACTGATATAATTGTGTATTCAGTTTCCGCTGTCGTTGCTGGAACGGGTGTAATATTATCAACAATAACAATGACCGCACCTATAGTTGCAACGATTATCGTTTCATCCGCAACAACCATTACGGGTATTTTCAATATTATCATAAAAAAGATAGCTACATGCGCAAACACAAAATTACACGAGTATATGATAAAATTAGACGCTGTAGCAAAAGCGTATTCTAAACTATCATCGTTGATTTCGTCGTACATCAGTGATGGCAAGATATCCAATGAAGAATTCAATACGATGATAAAAACCTATAATGAAATATTTGACGAAAAAATAACTGAAGATCAGACATTTGATTTGAAGTAATAATAATAATGTCTTCACAACTATTACAGCAGATTGTCACTAACACGACTCCGATAAAAACAACAATGATATCAGCGAGTTCAACTAATCCTGAATTTAGTATTAATTTTCCAACTCCAATTCAAGCATCGGAAATAGCTCTAGCACAATTAAGAGTTTATTATAGTTGGCCAAATATTAAATCAAAATCATTTGGTGGATTACCCGCAAATAACTCATTAGTATTTGCTAATTAGGTCAAGGATGATGGAACTCCAGATTGACAAGTTGTTGGTATTCCTACGGGCAGTTATCAAATTGAACAGATCAACGATGAATTGCAGCGGCGGATTAAATCTATAACAGGAAAAGAATCCAAGATAGCAATTACTTCACGAACCAACATTATCTGCCGCAATTGAAGTGAATTCTCCAGATTACACTGTAGACATTTATCAGTCTTCGATCAGAACTGTGCTTGGTTGGCCCGAGATTGTACTGTGCTTGGTTGGCCCGAGATTGTACTGTGCTTGGTTGGCCCGAGATTGTACTGTGCTTGGTTGGCCCGAGATTGTGCCTGAATATCAAGGTTCAGCAGAACCGACCAAGAAGGAATTTCTTATAACTGAAAAAAGATTTATAAAACTTCCAGAATATTATTACGGTAGACTTTCTTGGCTACAATCCGACTATCCAGATTTTATCGATAGCGAAGGAACAGAAATTCCTGGATATCCCCATGTAATAATTGATGTTGTAGAGGGAAACAAATTGTTTATAAAGAACCGATTACTGAATACTCTACCATGATTGATCTCGAATACAATCGTAAAATTACCGATTTAAAGAATCTCTTTTGATCGTTATCGCAAATCTACAATAAAGATACAAAACAACAGATTATTGAAACGATACTACATTTAAATAAAGTTAGATCAGATTTGTATATTATTAATCGATCCCTTATCTTACGTGTGATCGAATTAGAAAATAATCACTTAAATATACAGGATTTTCTTGATTATTATAAAATAGCCAGAGAAAAATTACCAACATTTGTAATACCAGAATTCGATACAGATAGATTAAAAAGGAGATTCGGCGATGTTATTGACAATTACTTTCCAAGAATCCTTGAATCATGGAGAAAAATAGCTCCACTGGCGAATATTTTTCGACATGACAATGATCCATACAGTGGTGGCCGTCATGTCTCGCTGGGCATAGTAAATATAACATCAACTATCGCTGTCAATCTAGTTTGTGACGTCGTTGATGGAAGTTATCAAGTAGATTTACAAAAATCCGGCCAGGCCCAGCAAGGATACATTCTGTATATATTTACCCCTCAAGTACCACCAGAGTATTTGATTGTGTCAGAACCAATTAATCCTGTTTATGTAAGATGTCTAAATAAATTATTATCAAGGATAAATTTCAAACATACCAACCAACATGGACATCTTTTGGATTTGAGATCGGAGTAGCTAAATATAAATCTGTATGTACGATCGTAGATCGTCATAGACTCCCGTAAGGAAAACAAAAAACAAAAATATGTCAAATAAAATTATCTGGATCTGACTTCATTCTGAATCTGATTCTGAATCATTATTATTATTATTATTATTATTATTATTATTATTATTATTGTTATAGAATCTGACTCGGATTCATTATCAAAATAAAATTATTATAACTATTAGAATCTGATTCTGAATCATTATCAAAATAAATTATTATTATTATTATTATTATTATTATTATTATTATTATTATTATTATTATTAGAATCTGATTCTGAGACATTATCAAAATAAAATTATTATTATTATTATTATTATTATTATTATTATTATTATTATTATTATTAGAATCTGATTCTGAATCATTATCAAAATAAAATTATTATTATTATTATTATTATTATTATTATTATTATTATTATTATTATTAGAATCTGATTCTGAATCATTATCAGAATAAATTATTTTTATTATTATTATTATTATTATTATTATTATTATTATTATTATTATTATCAAAATCTTATTCTGAATCATTATCAGAATAAAATTATT
>JAECUM010033940.1:0-45705 GCA_016617855.1 Megalonaias nervosa
TTACAAAACTACGAAGTTTACCATAGAAATCTCTAACTTTAAAAGTACTTATTCTTTAAAGAAAGTTACGAACACAAACGATTCTTACCTGTAAGAAGATAGACGAAGCCTTTCTGATTCTGGGACGAAGGAACTGAAAATACAGGCAGCCCAGCGCTTTTCATACTGGTCTAAGGATGTTGCTGGCCAAATTTGGTAAAAGCGCTAGTACCTAAGTTTATCATCCCAAACCAGAAAGAAGCTCCAGTCTATCCTAATGGAAGTGACTGTGTTCATTACGTCATAATCCGCCTGATCAGCATTTTATTCGTCTCAGGAAAACTGTTGAATCCTAGCTTACTCAGTCAGAAAAGAATGTTAAGAAGTTTTGCCACGAAGTACTGTTTTGCTGACTTAGCATACAATGTATGTTACGGAGGGGGGGGGGGATTTGCACTTGCTTGTAAGGGCGTAATAGTATATAGTTGTAATATGAAATAAATAAAGTTAATCTCAATATATTTTAGCGGAAATTACTTCCAATATAATCCAATGAAAAATTAATCCAAAGAAACATTAGTTTTAATACAATTTACAGAAAATTTCAATGTTATTATTTTACTCAAAAATTCTGTCCTAATAATACATTCCGGGTCATTTGAGCCGAGTCCTCGAGGCTCGATAAAGAGAAAAATTACATTCATACAAAGAAGGTAAAAGATGAAAAATCCAAAATAAAAATAATAATAGCATTGTTAAAACAGTCGGTAAATTTAAAAAAAAAATGCAATGAAAAATCTTTGCGGTACATTCTGTGAATTTCAAAAAAATACAATGAGAAAAACACTGTATAATATTCAGTGAGATACAAAATACAATAAAAAGAACACTGCAAAATTTTTATTAATATTCAAAAAAATACAATGAAAAGTACACTTCACAACATTCAATAAAATTCAAAAATACAATGAAAAAAGCGTGACACAACATTAGGAAAAAAAAATTAAGAAAAAAATATTCAAGAAAATTCTACACAATCTACTTTTATGACTAGTCCGGTTAGACGATTATCGCCATAACAGGAGGATTCTAGATGGTTGCCGCCATAGACATCCTTTAAATTAAGGATAATTTCGTGTATATGTACTTTAAGAACTGCAAAGAAACACTAACATTGTTATTATTTTATTGTGTATTGGTGTTGTGTGTAGAAGTGGTTTGAGCATTTTTAAGTGCTAAGTACGCAGGTAACGCGGACTTTTGAGGAAACATTCGTATCCTACCTGGGTAATGAAGTTGAGGTCTATAAGTAGTTGGTTGATCGCGTACTCTACGGTGCTGAGTGCACCGAGGACACACGCAACTTGGTCTTACCCGTTTTGCCAAATACTCTTCGAGATTATGAGCATCTCGGCATAACTTTTTGAATCTGTGATAAGGAATTGTTGGATTTTGTACTAATGAGAGGGGTAATTCGGCTAGACCAGTGTAAGAATGGGTTAGAAGTTGGTGACAGAAACCAAGAAAACTAGGAATCACGGCAGAAGAGAGTAGTCGTGCTAACGCTTCCTCAGTAAAACAGAGGTCATCCGCTATACGAACAACTTGAAATAAGGAGTTCGGATTATTATACAATGTCGTGTCCTTGTCGATTGATAAAAACAAATGTCTAGCTAACGTGATATCAAATTGATAATGCAAATGTCTAGGTAACGTGACATTAGACTGATACATATGAACAGTAGATTCTCCATACGTCAATAACGCTTGCAACATTGGTGAAAGGGCAACCACCTTTTCAAGTACAGGGGATCGCAGAACAATAGTATTGTTCGAACTGAAAAGTAATGTGATTGTGATTCCATCCTTCACCCGATGCCTTAGCTGATTCTTTCAAGAATATCTTGCCTTAGAAAATTCAGTAACTGTCTCCCACCGCACGATCCCCTCGGGTATGTGTCCAATGTTACAGTGCTAGTTTCGACAAGACACAACAGATATAACTTGTGGCCTATTTATTTTCTTTATAGAGTAGTCTATTTATGCAAAAAAATATTTACCCTTGCGTAATTCGTAGTCTGTGACACTTAGCATGCGTGTTATTTATTGGTATTGAATAACCCTACGAAGAAAGAGAGAAAAGAAAATTTATTGTCATTATTAATGAGAACTAAGATATGAACATATGTGTGTGTGTATGTGTTTAAGGTAAAATAGTGTATGGTGGTAAAGAAGGGTGTGTTTGAGGAGAACATTCTGAAATGCTTCCTTCTGAGCGTTGAGGGAAGGCAATATCATGGTGTGTCCAAATGACGTGAGCACAGAAGGGCTGGCCAAAAATTGAACGAAGTTTGTATGCAGATACAAGATCAATAGAGAACGAGGTTGGCATGGTTAGTTCAGAGTTACTGTTTACTTGGGTTAGATTAAAACCTGTCCATCAGCAGCAGAGGGGGTGAACAGACCATTTTTGTTCGAGACCTTATTTATGAAAAATAAACCTTTCTACGAAAAGGAAATCTTAAGGTCAATAACGTTAAACCACAGTCTCTAACTATTGGGTTAGCTCATTTTGTTACTTTCTCTGACGCGCGTTTTTATTTTCAGGAATGTTTCGTTTACATGTTGGTCACTCAACGCTGGTCGTTCACCCCCTCTGCTGCTGTAATTAACCAAAGATTTTATCCAGACCTATACGATACCTAGATCTTGGGTCATGTAAATTTATCGTTATAAATCCGAACGCAATAGCTTGTGCTTTTGAAATGAAGTTTTTAAATTTAACCATGTCCATGTCCCCTGAACACCAAGTATAATACATATTTTGTAAAGTATAATTATCTACTCCATTAAACACAATTAAGATATTGCAATTATCTCTGATCACTTTAGGAACTTGTGTGTATTTCTGAGTTAAATAAATCACGTCTGTATTTTTGTGACGGCCTCGCGAAAATATCCGAGCTGGATTGGATTGTTTATCCAGCATTACATCATCGTACACTACGAGATTATTGATACACCTATCAAGATCATCTATGGATGGAGCTTCATCGATATCGGTAATAAAATCAATAGCATCATTATCAGGACACATCAGCGACTTTGCATTTTCATTAAAATCTTTAAGTACTTCGTAACATCGTTGATCATCTACAGATGGTGCTACTAAATATAATTTATCCCACTTCAGCCATCGCATTATCAGATTAAGTAACAATTGCGTTTTACCAGACCCAGATGGGCCAAGTATAATTGCTCTGATGGAATTTGGTAGCGCTGGAGGATGCTTGACTGGCTCTTGTTTTCGTGTCGCTGAGAAGTCAATTATATCCATATAATAATAATATGGATTTATATTGTGTTCGATGTAGAGCACCCACTCATACCAGTGGATTAACGACAATAATAACAAAAAATAACAGGCGCGCACTTACAGGCAAGTGTGTGAAATGTGGTACAAAAAATATAAATTTATTTCATTAAAGACAGGTGGAGATATTGCTGCTTCGTTAGGTAAATTACCAGGAGCTCCATGGGCAAAGTATCCTGGTGAAAAACATTTACCTGGATATAATTATTGTGGTCCTGGAACTCGTCTCGATATCCGACTCGATAACCAAGACCAACCAAAACCTGGAGAGTATCCAATAAACGCAATTGATCAAGCGTGTCACATTCATGATGTCACGTATAAAAGTAAAGATTTACAACAACGACATCTCGCCGATATAAAATTAATTCATGCCATAAATAATGTAAAAGATAAATCACTTCGAGAAAAATTAGCTGCTTTTCTGATAAAAGCTGGTATGAAAGGTAAAATAATGTTAGGGGCTGGTAATTAATCAACTGATTATTATCATAATAATGGAATCTGTTTATTATAGCCCAAGAGGATATTGGAGAGGTAAAGCAGCGATTAGTAAACTTGCTGAAGCAGAAAAAGTATCACGAGATGTTGCTGCAGCGTGGTTAGAACGGCAGGCAATACGGCAAATTTATCTACCACCACCTAAAAAAATTCAGTATGCACATTTTGATGTCAGTATCCCTAATGAAGTTCATCAAGCAGATATTTTGTTTTTACCACACGATACCATTAAAACTGGCTTGTCAATACACATATAAATACGCGCTCACCGTCGTTGACGTTGCGAGTAGATATAAAGAAGCAGAACCATTGTCAACAAAAACAGCAACTGAAGTTGCATCTGCGTTTGAACGAATTCATCAACGTGGTGGTCTACGATGGCCACAACTGCTACAGGTTGATCCTGGCAAAAAATTTCTTGGTGCAGTATCATCATTGATGAAGAGACATAACGTTAAAATCAGACGAGGACACACTGAAATTCATCGTGATCAGGCAATCGTTGAACGATTTAATCGAACACTTGCTGAGCAGTTATTTGGATACCAGTATGCAAAGGAAATATCCGCTGACTTTAAGTCCGGGGAGAGATCTCGTGAATGGGTTGCAAGGTTACCAAGTGTGATAGCTGCGTTAAACAACGAAATGACTCGTGCAACTTTTATGAAACCTTCTAATGCGATCACAAAAAGATATATACCAATACAACGTAAACCTTCCTCTCAACCAGTACTAGGTAATGTTACCGTAAGATATTTATATGCACCTGATGAACTTGAAGGAGGTAGAAAAAGAGCAACTGATCCTATCTGGAGTGTGACCACACACAAAATTTCTAGCGTGGTAAGGTCCACAGGTAGACCTGCAATCTACAGATTAGATTCAACTGCTCCTCAGCGTGGATTTGTACGCGAACAATTACAAATAATTCCTACGGATACACAATTACCACCGCGTTCACTTTTGTAAACTTGCACCTCTACGTCGATTACATTCAAGACAGGTCAGCATCACATTTTCGCGTGTGTGACGAAGACTACTATTAATTCTATCAACGGTAAATTGTCTTGGATTATTACTCGAATACTGCCACAGCATATTACAGTTACAACTTGCACAATGATTATTCTGTTGTTGTTTTAGTGTTATAATAAATTCAGCATCAATACTAAAATCGCGATTATTTTTTTTTTTGTCACATTGTTTATAACTCGCTAATATTTTGTTTGATATCGACAAAGTTGTTAGTGATTTCTTCGGTTATTACGCAATCCATGATAACCCGGCGCAGTTGAGATATTCCTCTGACTCGAGACACTGCAAGATAAATTAAATTTGACCACTCAATACGATCATCGACAATCCAAATATTTGTATCGGTAATAGTTAATCCCTGTGACGAGTGAATCGTTATAGCGTATCCTAACGTCCACGGCGATTTATCCATACTCAACGCGCTCTCAACAACATCAACAACTAAAACAATATCATTTAACACAAGATTTTGTATTCCACCACCAGGAATCTCAACATCAACATTCTGTCGTCGAGTATCTGCTGGGCGATAACACAATGGTACAGTAGATTTGAAAATTTTTCTTTATGTAACGTAAATAATTGTTGTTGAAGTGTATCGCGAACTATTTTCTACTTGCAACTATCAAATCAGCAGGTCTCCATAAAGTCCAAAAATCATTCATAGAAGTTTCTGGAATTACTTTACGCATTATCTCACACTGTATTTTATCTGGCTGTAGTCTTATTAACTTTTTAAACTCTTTTAGTGATTTATCAATAGCTCTATGGTCATCAGTTATTTCTTCGTAATAATCTACAAATGTTTTCAGCCACTCATGTGGAGACGATCCAATGAAAGGTGGTGGTTGACCATGATCGCCACACATTATCACAGCAGTATTCTTCAATAACAGCCAATCAAGAAATATTTTTAATACCTCTAGCGACACCGTGCATATCTCGTCCCAGATAATAATTTTAGGAATATATTTCTCACCCATCCGCGATGGAGTCCATGCGTCTCCGCACCATCTAAAGAAACTATGATATGTACACGATTTTACTCCTCGTTCTTTTATTTCCCTGGCGAGTTTATGTGTCGGTGTCAAAACAATCATATCAGAACAATTATTAAATAATTCAATCGCGCGTGTTGTTTTACCTGAACCACCACACCCATTAAGATAAACGGTTTTATGTCTAGCCACAGGATCACATACAGATAGTGCCGATGACAATCCTGGTATTTGATTATTCTTGTAATATGTCTCCGCAATTTCAACGTCGGCAGATTCAGAATAACTAATTATATCTTCATGTTTTATTCTCCATTCGCCCCATGACGCATGATTGTTAATATGCAATTGTTTTAACGAATCCGCATATTTTTTATTTATGTAAAATGAATCTGTCGCGACTCTGACTGCATAACGAGAAAATCTGTTTATCATCGATAATAGATTTATCAAAACATACGCTAGCATCGAAGATCTTAAATGAGTAAACTGCGGTGACTCGCGATCAGTACAGGTCACAATTGTACCTAATTTAGTTCCGTCTGATAAATAAGCATTACTTCGACCTTTAAATGTGTTTTTCTCCGTTGTATCAGCAATTATAAAATCGAGTTCAGCATCGTCCATGATTAATCTTGTACACATTCTTTTATGATAATATGATCCTCCTTGTGTAAATTTACAGATTATTTTTCTGCCGAGATCTTTTGCAAATTTCTCATCACTTTCTCTCCTGCATTCACGTATATTATTAGTAATTTTAACAATATCATCTTTGTTAAGATTAGAAAAATCTCTTCTAGCATCATTAATATTAAATACATCCGGTTCTGGCAACCAAACTTGTTTCTGCACGCGGTATGATATAATTGTTTCACTCACGTTCAACGACATTAAAATTCCAGCATCAAGCATGTACTGTATTAGTACTATTGGAGCCCAACGTCGCTCTGAAAAATGTCTTCCAAACCACGCATAAACAATCGGATGGAGATCCCCGTAAAACTCGAACGACGAATCCGGTTAAGTCAAAATCCGGTAAGGGTCCGTTTATCGCAACTCTGGTCATTTCGTGTGTCGGATGTCCAAATCTCTTAAAGTATTCAGAACACTCTCCGTATCCAAGAAAACTTCCAGGATAACATGCTACCATAACAACTGAGATAACGTCATTATAATCGTATTTAGTATTCCAGAATCCACAGTGTCTGTATTCCACACAACTGTGTTGGATATTTTCAAGAAATTCCAATCGTGTCGGTTTCCATGAATTTTTCTCCTGAGCAGCGTGAGCAGCAATTGATGGAACGGTAAAACAATTATTCAGTAATTGTCCAACCTTAATATCATCAGAGGTATATTTTAATGGAAGATTTTTCATTTCTTCGTGGAGAAATTCTGTACGATAAATATCACCATTAGACCGTACAACTGATCATGATAATCATATTCCGAACTTTGAAACAGCCAAACAGATACAGGGTCAATTTTGCTGATATTTCTGATAAAATCAAACACGTGACCATTATAAAATTTAACCGTTCTGTCTCGTGGAAATATTATTACTGCCACAGTCCATGCATGTGCGTTATGATCAATAATATCTATCGAAGCTCCTCTTGATTCATATTTCGATTTGTACAAAATCTCTCCGGTTAACGTCTTCACTGTTATTGGGAATTTTAATTTCTTTCCCAGCTCAGCAACGTCGCTGATAGACGCTCCAGTATCTTTAACTGTTCCTGCCCACGTATTTATTTTTTTACGTCGTAAATCCGTTAAACCGTTTCCGCGTATCGCGTTTGTGAAGTGTTCTGTAACCCATTCAGCTACACAATTTATTCTTGACGAAGTCAAGGGTGATAATTTCATAGGTTTGAGATCCCCAACGTTAGGTTTATTATTTAACGGATATATTGCGTACACAACCGCAGTCACAGGATATGCTCGTTCGTAATATGGTTTGTCAATATCAGTAAGTATTCCTGGTCTGGAATTTTTACTAAGAACAATATTATTTTCTGACTGCATGTGGACAGAGTCATGTTTGTCACGAATAATCCAAGTGTCATTGTCTGTCTTTACAATAAATTTTATTAAAATAAAATATCTCTGAACAAGGTAGTCAATAATCTCTCTTCCTCGTTTGTCATTCATTACATTAACAATATTTCCAATTCTGAATGTCGACCACACATGAGCCGCACCATCGTCGCGAAATTCCTTTTTGGCTTCACGGATACGTTTTGTTATATCTTTATTCGTTAAAGCTAGATCTTACATCGAAAAACTAAATTTGTGTTTCGGCAGTCTGTCAAGATCAAGTCTAGTTCCAGAATGTTCAATTGCGGATAATTCCTGCATTATTATAATTAAGACAAATATGTATTTAAATTAAATTTTAATCTCTTGTATATGATTCAAGCAAAGAATCGATGTAATTGGCTTATGATCGGATATACTTCTCCTTGTAACAAAGCATGCGTAAACTAATTCTGCGGCTGCCATATGCAGTGCGTTAGACATGGTAGTTTAGGACCAAAACCGTGTGTGCGGTGTGGTGTTGGAGTCAGAGGAAAAACTCAACTGTGTGTGCAATGTGGTGGTAAAAAATACAGAGAGCTGAAACGATATTACGATAAAAAAAATAACACATCTTCAGGTGAATCTCCTATAAAAACCGAAGAAGATTATCTCGCTAGATTTTCAAAATAATGATTTAAACAAATAATATTAGTATATAAATGGAGCAAAATGAGTTTGTAAAGCATCCAATCATTACAAATTATGAAGCATCTCGTGATGGTGTAATTAAGCACTGTAGATTGAAAAAACCAGTCGGTAGTGTTATTAATACTCGATATTTTGCATTTAATACCAATGGAAATAAAAATTACTTATCACATAGACTCATCTACGAATGTTTTTATGGGGTCATTAAAGATGGACATGTAATTGATCACATCAGTGGTGATAAGCTTGATAACTCGCTTGCTAATTTACGAATTGTTACACAAAGTCAAAATTGCAAGTCCGGAAATTCCGGCGGCGTACTATACGCAAGGGCTGTTAAATCTGTAAATACAGATGGCGAAGAAATTATATTTAAGTCAATTAATTCTGCTGGTAAATATTTTAACATAGTACCACCTTCAGTAAAATGCGTGGCAGATAATATCACAAAATCTGCTTTTTCCAAAAGATTTCTATAAAAAGTCAAATTCGCGTATGTTCCTATGGTATCAGATGATTAAGCGAGACAACTCCGTCAAGTATAACTTAGTAAATCTTGCAGTTGTCGGACTTGTACTAATACTGCGATTTTTAGTCAAAACGGAACCCATATAAAATATTAGATATGTCTTTCAAATTTAATAGTACACAAAACACATATCACATTCTCTGATTGTCCAAACTTCGACTGTAAAAACATTCCAATGAATTTAGTTATGCATGTAAATCTCAACAATATTGCAAATAAAAATAAGATGATAAAAATCATCTTTAGAATGCTTAGCATTTTTATTATTCATTGATTTTTGTTCGAAAATCTTGTTTTTTGTTGATTTTTGTTCGAAAATCTTGTTTTTTGCATGAAAAATGACCAAAATATCAATGAAAATCGGCCAGATTTATAATTACTGGAGGGTCAAACCCCCAGCGATTCTCTGATTGATTTTCATGATTTTTCGACAATTATTTCATGATATAAAAACTTTGGTCAAAATGTTCCTATTTTTGATAATATGAAGTGATTTTTGATCAAAATTTCTTATTTTTTATCAGTTTTTAGTAAGTCATTGTTAAATTTATCAAAAAATCATGAAAATCAATTAGAGAACCCCTGGGGTTTTGACCCTACAACGCTGCAAATTTTCAATAATTTCGCTGTCGTGCACAATACTCTATGTTTATGTAAAGTCTCAACATTCATGTTTGTGTAAAATCTCAATAATATTTATGTTTTCCATATTCTTATGAAACGCTTTGCGGCCCAGCAGCAAATACCTATGTATACATGAGGTTATTTTTAGAAATGAATATGGCATGTGTATTCATATAACTTATCGATTATTTTAGTATCCTTAGCAACGTCTGATGAATACAGACTTTTAACTCGGCAGAAATGCGGGTTTTATGTATATAGTTTCTCCAAGTATTTGGAAACTGAAAATAAATTCACATTTTACAATAAATTGTGATTTTACTAAGAAATCCACACTACATTTTACAATAATTGTGATTTTATTCTGTATACTTGCGCTTTAACTATATAATAATATTTTCATTATGTATATATAATGAAGTCCGGTGGCCGATTGCTAACGCGCTGGATTCTCGTACTCAAGGTCCGTGGTTCGATTCTCGTGACCGGCATATTGTCGGGCGAAAGGCGATATTATGCCAAAATCCTCCTCTTTAGTGGGGGCGTCAGCCAGCCCTTCTGCGTTTCAATAGAAAATTTGTACACTGTCCCACCATGTCACTTGGTGGGTGCAATTGTGCACTCCCTGGGTTGATTATGATGGGGGAGTGTGTAAATTTGTATTGAACGTAGAGAAGGCCCGTAGTACTGTCTTTAAGATAAGTTGGTTAAGTCTACATGTACTGTGCTGTCCCAATATATGTAAATACGTTACTGTAAATATGTTAATACGTTACTGTAAATACTGTTACTGTAAATATGTTAATACGTTACTGTAAATACTGTTACTGTAAATATGTTAATACGTTACTATAAATATATGTAAATACGTTACTGTGAATATGTTAATACGTTACTGTAAATATGTTAATACGTTACTGTAAATACTGTTACTGTAAATATGCTTGCTTGATTTAAGGGGTTACATGAAATCACAATGCCTAGACAGCCCTCTGAATTTCTAATATTTCGTTTCGATTAGGAATTCGCTGGGGGTGTGTCTATGCGTCTGCGTCCATAAGATAAGTTTATGTATAACCTCTGAGCCTGCTAGGATGTCCTTTGGCAACCTAGGGGTTTCACATGGGGTTAAACTGTGCTGTAAATATGCTTGCTGTAAATACGCTACTGTAATTAAGATTCTTTGTTTGTGCTGTCCTTAATTAAGATATAATCATATGTATATAATCATAATAATATGTATATAATCATAATCATATGTATATAATCATAACCATATGTATATAATCATAATCATATGTATATAATCATAACCATATGTATATAATCATAATCATATGTATATAATCATATGTATATAATCATAATCATATGTATATAATCATCTTGAAACAGTCCTTAAGGACTATTAATTTTATTTTATTAATATTATTCTGATTTTATTTTTATATTAAACAAACATTTATAATACAATGAATTCTGAAAATATTAATGTTATTATTTCTGCGATTAAAAAATTACAGCATAACGGTATAAATATATCTGATAATCTTAATCCTGAAAAAATTCTGTGTGACTTTGAATCATTAGAACAACGGAAATTAGAGAACAGATACACTTTGCCATCTGATTATAAATTCATGAAGTTTATCCAGCAGGCAATGTTACAGTCGCTGGCAACAGTTACAGATAATCAGGTAAAGCTGTCTGTACCTCTCTCGCAAGCTATTGACAAAATTAAGTTAGAATTATCTCATGAATACGAACAGAAAAAGATTGTGAACTTTCGTATAAGACAGTTAAGAGAGCATTGTGAAAATGAAAGTGAAGGTGGAATTAATGTGATAATGGCTAAACAAAATCCCTGGCAAAATTGACAGTTTATTCATAATATTTTATTCTGATAATTACGATTTACCCAGTAAAAAAAAATTATTCTGATCCGAGTTAGATTCGGATATTTATTTTTTGTTTTGCGATAACGCTTTATGATCTCACATATAGATTAATACTTAAAACCTCATTTTGCAAATCCAAAATACGTTCTATTTGGTCTGTAAGTTTGAAATGTATCCTTGATAATAACGGATTATGTACACGTAGATAAACGGGGTTAATTGGTTCAGATACAATTAACCACCCGGGTGGCGCTTAAGGTGTGAATCAATATAATATATATCCTTGCTGGGCCTGGCTAGACTTTGAAAGATCTACTTGATAGCTGCCGTCAATTACATCACATACTAGATTGACTGCGATCGTTGATATTATATTAACAATACCCGGCGAGATATGACGGCCTCCACCGTATGGATCGTTATTATGTTTAAGCATAACCGATGGCGGGACTATTTTTTTCCATGATTCAAGTATTTTTGGAAAATATTCATCGATATTAATAAAATCAGGAATATTTACTTCAGATATAAGATTATTTAATACAATTACTGATCTGAGATGATAATATACATTTCTAGTTAAAATGTGCTTAAGATAATTAAAATCATATAATACTGAATTTAAATGTCGAATTCCTTCAAGGATAATTTCTTTTGTGTCGTTGCTGTAATGTTGTATTATATTAGTAACATGATTTTTAATAACATTGAAAAAATAATTAAATTCATCATTCATTGCTTTATTTACAGCAGTGATAGGTATTTTACTAAAAAGCCATGATGGAGGTCCTTTTGTGTAAATTTCTTTTAGATTAGGAATACTTTCAGCATTATCAATAAAAAATTCATTGACGGTCCATGGATACATTTTTCTGTAATTGGGAATCTCTTTAAATCTTTTTTCGCTTGTCTTAAATTCTTCCCGCGCTGGTTCTGGAATTCCATTTGACCTTTGGTCTGGGGGAACATCAGGCCATCCTAACACAGATCTGATAGAACTTTGATAAATATCTACACCATAATCAGGGGAATTTATTTCAATCGCCGCTGATAATGTTGGTTCGTAAACAGTGATTGCAATTTTGGATTCTTTTCCTGTAATAGATTTAATTCTGCGTTGGAACTCATCATTAATCTGTTCTATTTGATAACTGCCCGTTGAAATTCCAACAACTTGCCAATCAGGAGTTCCATCAGGTTTATTCTTATTTGCAAATACAAGTGAATTGTTTGCTGGTAGTCCACCAAACGATTTTGACCTAATATTTGGCCAGCTATGATTAACTCGTAATTGTGCTAATGCTATTTCACTTGCTGGAATTGCAGTTGGAAAGTTAACGCTAAATTCAGGATTGGTCGAACTTAATGATATCATAGTAGTTTTTGACGGCGTTGTATTAGTGATGATCTGTTGTAATAGCTCTAATGTTGACATTATTTAAAATACTTCGTATTTAATTATTATTTTAATAGAACGCGTTGCGTTCTCTCTAGGGAATTCAGTCTTCCACTTTATCACAAGTTACTTTATCACTATAATCGCTAGCGATTCTAAATGCTTCATCATAGGTTTTCATTATCGTTGCGAACTCCTCATCAGATATTTTACCATCGCTGAGGTACGCAGAAAGATACGATGATAGTTTAGAATAAGATGTTGTTACTGTGTGTAGTTTTATTATATACTCGTGTAATTTATCATTTGTATATGTAGATATCTTCTTAGTGATAATACTGAGAATGCCTGCGATAATCGTTGAAGTTGAAACGATAATTGTTACAACTGCAGGTGCTGTCATTGTTATTGTTGATAATAATAATCCGGTTCCAGCAATAACAGCAGAAACTGAGTAAACAATTATATCAATAACAACCATACGTCTGCGATATTTTTTTACTTTTACTGTATAATCGTCGATGATATTTTTTAGTTTGGTTTGACACTTACATACTTGATTGTATCTGTGACGTTGAACGTCGATAAGTGACTCCGTCACTAGGGTTTGATTCATTATACAAAGAAAACGTCATTTAATTAAGTAATTACTTGAAAAGTTTCAGCTACGAATTCCAGACACCACCACTAACGTCTCGGGGGCATTTCCGTTTATGTCAACGTAAATGTTTCTTTAATGTTCTTATTTAGCATCACCACTAGAGGATTATAATGTACATTCGGTGTTGATGAAGTGGCCACAGTAATTTCCAAACCGTACACGGATAGCCTGTATAACCCAGTTACTTCTGCGGTATGTTCGAGAGTGTTATCGCGCGGTGTCCATGTTGATGATCCTGATGCTACTGTGTACACGATATTTTTAATTTGTCCGTGTGGAATTTTAATCAGATTAGATTTTTGAACAATATTAGGTATTCCACTGACAATGTCGTTGAGTTTCGTGTTAATGTCGGAGAGTTTGATATCAACATTTGGTGGACTTCCAAAAAAAATCATCAATAGATCTGTTTATATTTCGACGAAAATTTAAGAACGTTTGCACGTGGTTAGTAAAATTAGTATTGAGTGTAGTCATTTCATCATTGATTGTAGCTAACGAAGTTGTCATAGGAATTTCCTTATCGTCTACATATTTCTTCGTTGCAGCGTCGAAATCTGATTCTGGTGTTCTAAGATCATCGACGTATTTTTTTGTTGCTGCATCTGTATCTGCGGCTGGGTTTCCAAGGTCTATAATTTTATTTCGATTCATAATAATTTTACCCGTGAATGAATCACCAGCTCGCTTGATAAAATCGTTAACTGACTTACCGGAATCTTGTATTCTACCTTGATCAGCAAAAGTAACGATATTATTAATAACCGCGGTGGGAATTCGCATAAGAACATCTAACAGTTGTATATTACTTGTCTTTAATCGTCCTTGTTTATCCTGAAAAACAACGACTTCATTTTGATCCACACTTGTGATATTTAATAAATCATCGGTCTCATTTCTGAGCTGATCAAGAGTTGCATATTTAGATAAATCGACTTGCTGCTGAGCTTTGCGAGAAGATCTTTCATAAATATCTATCATTATATTTACTGGTATCTGTTTAAGTGTGACAACGTAGTATATTCATGCACGACTTTATGAGGTGGCGTTGTTGATTTTGATACAGCATCAAGTACAGCGAGTACTTCTCGACCACATATCGGCGGATCCGTTAATTTTTGTGTTGGTAATGTTGAATACCAGATCTTAGAACGCATCGAATTCTTACTTTGCACAGCAGTACTTCGTACTGTGTTAACATATTTTAAAAATTCTTTTGGTGGTGCCAGTCCATATGAATCAAAATAAATAATTCCACGTGGATCAATTGCATATGCCACCCAATGAGTGCCTGGGCCAGAGTTTTTATCGAGATTAATAATACCAGTTTCATGTTGCATTGCAACGGTAGGTAATTGATCACGCATAAAAACTCCTCTAAAGTTTTTTTATATTCAGTTGCTTAGCAGCATTAAGTAAATCAAAATTAGACATAGGAAGAATCATCGAATTCGATGACGAAGTCACCGGGGCAGTCTTAGACCTTTTCCGTACCATGAATATGGGGTCCCTGGCAATATTAAACCGCGACCGTATGCTGGGCCTGATAATCTTAGACGGCCCGGCTGTGACATGTTTGGTGCTCTTAGTCGTCTTCCGTGTTGTTTTGCCCATGATCTATTTTTTTAAGTTTTTTGCGTGCATAATTCCTTGACCCGTTGCTCTCTTTAACGCCATTCCAGCAGCGGTTCCAACAGCGCCTAATGCAGCTGCTTTTGCAACAGCTGGGGCTGCAGCGGCTATTATTGCTGGTAACGCGGCAAGAAGTGGAAATATGCCACCCGTTTTAACGATGTCTTTAATGACACTCGCAGAAAGATTAAGTTTTATACCTTTATTTAATTTTTTTGCTTCATTTAAATGCCTATGCTGGCGTTCTGATAATGATAGCTTATTCGGACCACCTGCGATTTGTTCTCGCTTTAGTGATACTTTTACCGCACAATTATTTTTTGATGATGATTGTAGCTTTTTAATCTGACCAGGAGTCAGACTGACGTTAACTAGATATGACATATATAATTATTATGAGTGATCTAATTACATGTTTTCTACTGGGGCATCAATAACTCTCATTCGTCCACCAACACCTTCAAGTAACATTGATTTATCGCTGAGTATAACAGCAATTGCTCTGTAACCACCAGGAATAACTGGTGGACCGGCTATTCTTGGTGGTGACCGTGCTACACGAGCTCGAAAGTATATATCAACGACAGATTGCTTGAATAAATCTAAGTGTTCTAGTGAAAAGTAATATATTGGATACAGTGTTGTAAAATCACACTGAGATATCTGTAAACCAGAATCAATATTTTGATCACGCCCCATGAATGTCATTAATCGATGGTAAACACGTGATACATGATTGTGATCAAAACTCAGTAGTATATCCTCAGCTGGTTCTTGATGCCCATTTATCCTTAAAGAAACTTCACTAACTCCACGCGTGTCAAATACCATCGGATTTCGTGTTTGTGTGTTTTCTCGTGCATTTTCCTGAAATGCGATAAATATATGTCGCGGTGCAGAAATACCCTGCTGTGATGCTATCTGCCATATAAATAAACCAACAACTTCACTTGAAATACTATCTGTGGTCATCGTCAACCATGATAACATTGATTTACCACCTTGACTCATAAAAGAGAGTAAACGTTCTTCTTCAGGTATTGTTGGAGTCATTACTGGCATCCACAACGAAAGTTTTGTTAGTCTTACTATACATGCACCATCTGCATTACGTCGCCAGACTGCATCATTGTCGTTGTCTTTTCGAACAAGTACAACTGTATGCTTGGCTCCGAAAATGACCTTTCTGACATGTCTACAAAACCCAAAAATATGTGATAGTGGAATAACACATGAAAATTCTTCTTCATCATTCAACATTGTTCGACGTGATGCGAATCCTAAGTTAAAATTTTCATTCATAGCTATAACTGCGGGAGTATCAGCAGCTCCTCCTGCAGCTCTTACACTACCCATAGTTACATTGATGCTTTCTGGATGATCAGTTATATCCTTTGCAAACATCATTGACGGACCAGTTGATTTTGAGTAATCATCGCTGTATCTTGCAAGGCCAAGTATTGTCGTGGCAATATCGACATCATTCTGAATTGATTCAATATTTTTTCCGTCAATCATGTATATGACACTTTCAAATAACGCCATAATACCATTGTTAACAAAACCAGGTCTATCTCCAATTCCATCCCCTGTACCATCTGCTTGTAAAATTCTACCTTCTACTTCAATGAATGCCTCAGCGGGTAAGAAATATCTGCTTGTAACCTGAACTTGCAGCTCAATTCGTCCACGCTGATTTGGCTCTCGTGCATCATAAGAATAATACTGATAATCGAGCACAGATTCATCTTTTAAAACTGGTGCATCCATGTCAAACGCGGGATCAGATATACGCTTGAACATCTTTATTATTATCGTCTTCGTCTAAAACGAAAACCGCTTCCTGCTATCAGCCTAGCGGCTATATTTTTTTCTTTTTCTAACCCAACATCAGTGTTGGTAGCCAACTCTGCTAGTTTCTGATTAGCAGCTTGATTTATTATTTTACTGACATTTGCGGGCATCACTTCAGTGCTGGGTAATTTTACTGGCTGAGGTTTTCGTCGTATTAATCGTGCTAGTCTATCCTTGATTGCTGAGAATGCTTTGCTAGCAACATCACCAACAGCGCCAATACCTTTTTCACGAACAACGTCAATAGCTTTCATTCCTAGCTGCTTTGCAAGCGTTATTGCTTTTGGGGCTATCCTTCTAAATAGACCTTGAACAACATCACCTAGTCCATCTCCGTAGGTCGTTTTGTATACTGGTAATCGTGAATTTATTACCCTGACCATGGTTGGTCTATGAGTATTATGTATCATCATAGTATTATTAAGTGATTTTATTACTAATTGCATCTAATTACATACTCAGTCACTATGATAATCATAAGTGACATCGTCACTAATTTCATTAATGAGAGACCGATACACATTAATATCCATAACACCACCTGTAAATAATCGTTGACAAATATCAGTTGCTTCATTAATGATTTCTGGGGAATTATTGCCAGCTCGTTTTCCTCCAATGAGGATTTCTAGTCTTTCAACATCAGCAAGGACGTTATTGGGACAAGTAATAAAGCCACTTCCTAAACCACTTCCAGTTGCGCCAGGATCTTGATATTCTTCCTGTTATTTTGACTGGTCGTCGTGGTGATTGCAATCGTTTCATCATTTCTCGAAATTGTTGTTCTTGTTGCGGTGATGGTTGTTCTCTTTGTTGTTGTGGTGATGGTAATTCAAATTGTTGTGGTAGTGGTGGTGATGATCGTTGTGGTGATGGTAATAGTCGTTTACCTTGTTTAGCTTTTTCGATATGTTTATATACAGCCTCATCAAATTTATTAAAATTAACAATATCTTCATTAGATCTAATTTCTGGAATGCCAGTAGGGATGCGATATACATCCTTGATCCAATTGGCAGAGCTTAGAGATTTAACATGCTCTGGTTTTACATATTTTTGTCTTTCATAATATCCATACGCGGCAATATCAAGTAATTGCTTTGGGTCCTTGATAGCAGCAATACCTTCGGGTGTAAATTTATCTATTATCTTAATTCTGGTTTTTGATGGTTGTGGTTGTGGTTGTGGTTGAGCTGCTTGAATACGGCCAGCAATATCAACAGGAAATTTTCCAAGAGCTCTTTGTGTTGCCTCAGTTGCTGTAACAATTTTCTTTGTTGGTTCGACAATCAGTTTAAATAATTGTTCTGCACCTTCTGCAAATTCCACCTGAGATTCCTGACGTGATTGTAGTTGTTGCTTGACGGAATCACGAACAGGTAAATATTTTTTAATTGCCTCTAGTCGCTCTCGAGCTAATCTAGCTGAGTGTGGTTCTCCAATCATTATTGATAATATTTATAATGGCTGTTTAATTTACAGCAGCAGAGGGGGTGAACGACCAGCGTTGAGTGACCAACACGTAAACGAAACATTCCTGAAAATAAAAACGCGCGTCAGAGAAAGTAACAAAATGAGCTAACCCAATAGTTAGAGATTGTGGTTTAACGTTATTGACCTTAAGATTTCCTTTTCGTAGAAAGGTTTATTTTTCATAAATAAGGGCTCGAACAAAAATGGTCTGTTCACCCCCTCTGCTGCTCCATCTGACATGTAATTGTGGTCGAAGATAACCCGTAACATGAAGGTTATCAATCATCGATGGTCCAGTAATGTGCCAATATGAAGGACATAGACTAAGCTGAAGAATATCAACCATTACGCATTGAACTCCCGTAGTAATTTCAAGACGAAGTTTAGTACGCGCATTGGACTGTGAAATCCATTTATAAACTTGGACAAGGGCAATTGTGAACGTCATGATTGAAACTGAAAAGATCAAGTGATCCCAAGTGAGTACGTCAGAAACAGTAGTAAACCAATCAGGAAGAGAAGTCGTAGGCGCCATAGTATACTGGAAGTGAACTGTAGATTGAGCTTTTGTCGCATGTGCAAGTAACAGTGCGGTGGACAAAGCTCTAAAACGCCATATGAGCCAAACAATTGCCAAAGTATTAAGAATAGACAAGGAAAAACTGATTATAGTCCTAATATGTAGGAAATCAGACCAAGAATCGCTATCAGTTGGAATTTCACCACTTAACATTGTTTCTGCCAAAGACGAAAAGATTCGTTGATCGCTTTTAGCACGTGCAGCTACTTTCTTAAGACTTAAATCGATCTCCTTGTCTGTAGCAAAAAATTGTGACATTTGGTGCTCATATAGTTTGAATTCAGGTAAAGAAATTGTCAAAGGATTGTCAAAAGATGTGTTACCCAAGATGGCTGCTAAATGCGTTGAGTTGAAAAATTGCTGTAGAAGTGCTAAATTGATTGGATGAAGTTGAGTAACTTTTGTTGAATTGTCAGAACAAGTAGTAATATGTCCGTCATATGTCATAGATGTAGTAACGACTGCGCAATGGCACGGAATATTCATAATACAAAAACGACAACCTTTAATAACGCGACGTTGAATTTGACATTCGAGTATTATTTCGTCCATAAGGTAAACTAATATTTGATTTGAGGAAATATCGAGAATGTGTGGTACGACGCGGTTTGTCATAAAACGAAAATTACAGGTCTGATGGATATTATCCTTATCATCCAGAAATAAACTATTGATACATTCAGGCTGAGACAAGGGTTTAAGTGTAGGACGAATATTACAATGTAAAATGTCCTTACCGGTGCATTGATTTAAGGTCGATGACGCTAGTGTTGTGTAAAATTGATGATCATCTGATACAAGCATTATGTCGGGTAAATCAAGTAGTTGTGTAACGTGTGTTGATGATGCGTTAATTGGGACTGGAAATGGGTGAATTCGATACGTCTCGAATGGTCGCTGTCGGGACGAAATTGGAATCTGTAGCGCAATAGATAGGTTGCGATCCTTACTCGTTGCTATAAATGACCCAAACTGATAATAGTAACGTGGATCTTTCGGCGCTATTGAATAACCTGGATAATCAGTAGATATAATCGTCTCTATTTGATTGATTGATTCCGCTAAAACATGAGGTGGAATTAGTATAGTAGGTAACTTACCTGCTGCCAATTCCGCTGTTGCTATCTGTAATTTCTCTAATTCATGCCTAATTTGCTGAGATTCCAGCATTTGAGTGGCAATGACTTCTTCTGATTTCTGATATTGTTGACGTATATTTTCTTCAGTGTCAAGCATCGCTTGCTCTAGTAGCATAAGCTTTTTTGAGTTTCGACCAATAGCCGCTAACATGTTATTAAATCGATTACCGACTTGTGAGATATAGGAGGAAAAATCACCTCCATGTCGAGCAAGAGCACGTAACATTTTATTATTCTGTCTTGTCAGCATATTTATGTGACTTGCTAATGTGGCAACGTCCCCCGTTGTAGCCAGACCAAATAGGTGTTTACCTATTTCACCGATGAAGGGCGAAATTGCTCTTTTTGACACATTTGAAGGTTGAAAAACACCTTCCGGTATTAACTCATTAATTAATGAGATTGTTGTGTTAAACTGTGCATTCATTATAAGACGTATTGCATTTAATTGTTGAAGAAGGGAATTTTTGTAGCTACATTTTACATCTTTAACACAATACTTTATAGGTTCAACTGAAATGTTCTCTGGAAGCTGTATTTGAAAAGTGTGGATCCACTTATCGGCTGAACAATATACTGGTGAGAGAGACTGGAAGATAACTCCATAATTCAGTCTATGCTCATCAACTGCAGACCCTGGATTCAGAGTCAGGAGAAGCAGTCCTACGACCCAAATCCACATTCCACCCATACCTTAAAGAAAAAAGAAAGAGGTTTGAGAGATTTGCCGGCAAGAGAAGAAAAAAAAGTAGAAGGCATGAGGAATTGATGGAATGGCAGAAAAGACTAGAATTATCTCTCCCATTTACGAAGGAATTTCTTTCTGAATTTCGTATTGAATTCAATGACGAAATATTCGACCTAGTCGTTTACGACGTTTTATTCGATTGTGTGCGTGCTCTGTGAAATGCTTCTTTTAATGCTGGAGAAACATTCTCCGTTGGTTGCCATGATGGCGTGGATCCATCGGTCCACTTTACCAAGTAATGTTTCTTCCCAGAAATCCATTTTGATTTCAAAAGTTTATCAACTGAGTACCACTCTGTACTATTGTCAGTCGGTGCGTGACCATTGCTTGTTTGATCATGTGGTGCCTGAGTCGGTCGAGTGATTGTGTCGGCTGTATCCGGTGTCGGAGGTCGATAATCCCTAGGATCTTTATAATGCTTAAGCCTGTTAGCGTGTACAAGTGATTTCATTTCCATATTGCCGGAACAGCGGCGTAATCTGTAGGTGTTATTTGGACCTAATTCAGTGATGTAATAAGGACCCTCCCATCGGGGGTAAAGTTTTTTTGATAACCCTACGGGTGTGTGTGCGATTTGTAGGTGTACATAATCTCCAACGCGAAAGGACGGTTCCTTCACTTTCTGGTCAAACCTTTGTTTGGTTGTGTGTTGCGCTTCGCGGGTGTTTGCTTTAGCTAATTCTTGAACTATTTTCAATCTTTGAATTAACTGATCTATGTATTGTTGTGTTTGTTTCTGAACAGTCTCTCGAGGTGTAAGAGACACATCTAAAGGTAAAGTCATTTCTTTCCCAAAGACTATGTAATAAGGTGAATAGCCAGTTGAGTTAACTGCTGCGCTCATTCGGAATGCCATCATTATGCTGAGCAAAAGCGACGGCCAATCATCTTGGTGTTTATTGCAGTAGGTCCGTAGGGATTGACTAATGGTGCTATTCATACGCTCACATGCAGCATTAGTTTGAGGGTGATATGAACTGGTATGGTGACGTGTGACTTGAAATAGTTCACAGAGTGCTACGACAATCTGGGACATAAAGTTTCGTCCACGATCACTGACAAGTGTTCGCGGTACACCATAACGTGTGAATATTTCATTGTACAGAACACTGGCAATTTCTGTTGCCGTTTCAGAACGAAAGGGAAAGGCTTCACACCAATGTGATAAGGTATCTGTCACCAATAAGATATACTGATAACCTTCCTGACTGTTTGGCATGCACAAACTGTCCATGTGCCACCTAGAAAATACATCTTCCGGAGGCAATGGGTGCAATGGGGCCTTTCGAGCATTTGTGTCTCATTTAATGAGTTGACACTGAGAGCATGATGTAATGTAGTCATACACATTTTGATACATTTTAGGCCAAAAGTACTTTTGTTTAATAGCTTGATATGTTCTTTGGACACCTAAATGACAACCACCTGCGTTTGAATCATGGTAAGACAGAAGAACATCGTGTCTCAAATTTGTTGGTAATGCAGCTTGTTTTATGAGTTGATCTGAGGAAGTTTTGTGTTTTGCTCGAGGCTGGAAAAAAATGATGTAAGACACCATTGATAAGTTCATACTGACTTGTTTTATACGGAACAGCTTTTGCGCGACGAGTATTGTCTGGCAATATTCCTTGCTCTAAGTAAACATACATATCCTTGAAATCAGGACACTCGCGCTGATATTGGGCGATATCTGGTAAGTCTGAAGAAGGCTCACTGAGTGTGCTATCATTAGTGTGTACTGGAGATAGGACTGGGATATCTTCATTAGTGTTGTATAATGTAATTTAAGTTAATTCTTTTTGGATGGAGTTAAGAATTGGTTCTGATTGAGTAGTCTGTGTGTCTATGTGATCTGGAGATTTCTCCGCTTCATTGTGGGTGTTGTCTGTTTGTTCGTAGTGTCGACGTGAGAGTGCATCAGCATTTGTGTTTTTATGTCCTGGAGTGTATACGATGTCGAAATTGTATTCTTGTAAACGAAGTGACCAACGAATTAATCTATTTGAAGTGTGTTTAACTGTCTTAAGCCACATTAGTGCTTTGTGATCTGTAATGCCAGTGAATTTCTGATGTGACAGGTAAACATGATATGTTCTGATGCCTTCTAAAACAACTAAACATTCTTGTTCAGTAACTGACCAATGCTTTTCAGCGTCTGTCAAAGCTCTACCACCGTAAGCAATAACATGTTCCTTGTCATCTGTCCCTATCTGAGACAAAATATACCCTAGAGCGGTGCCGCTGGCATAGCATGTTAATCTAAATGGTTTGTTAAAACTAGGATAAGCCAAAATAGGCGCTGAGGTCAGAGCTGTTTTAAGTGTATCAAATGCTTCTTGAAACTTATCTGTCCAAAGGAATTAACTGTCTTTTGTCAATAATTTGTTCAAAGGCGTAGTTATAGTAGAATAACCGTGAACAAATTTCCTGTAATAATTGCACAAACCTAGAAAACTCCTAACATCTTTCTGTGTTTTAGGAACAGAAAATTTTGTAACTGCATCAGTTTTAGATTCATCTACCTTGATTCCTTTTGTTGAGAATTTATGACCAAGATAAACAACTTCAGATGCTGCAAATACACATTTTGAAGGCTTGAGTGTCAAGTTTTCTTGATGCAAACAATCAAAAGTGAGTTCGAGATGTTTGAGGTGGTCTTCAAATGAATTGGAGAAAATGATAATGTCATCTATGTATGCAAGACACATTGACCATGGTATGCCTCTAAGAACATGACCTAAAAGAACACAATAAGTGGCGGGTGCATTTCTGAGTCCATACGGCATTACATTCCATTGGTAAAGACCACGTGATGTTATAAAAGAACTCTTATGTTTAGTTAATGGATCCATTTTAATCTGCCAAAATGCTGAATTTAAATCTAAAGAACTGAAAAGACACGGTTGAGTTTGTCCAACTGCATCGATGACATCTTCTAATCGTGGGAGAAGGAATGTCATCGGTTGTGTCACCTGGTTAAGTTTCCTATAGTCAATAGCAAAACGATATTCACCATTTTTCTTTTTGACCAATTCAACTGGGTATATATAACTAGATGAACTGGGTTCAATTAGTTTATGTTCTAATAATTCTTCTAACTGTCTATCAATTTCTTTATTGATGTGTGGTGCAGCACGATAAGGATGACAACGAATCGACATGGAATCACCTGTTTCTATTCGGTGGGTGAATACGTTAGTACTACCTAATTCATCTAAGTTAACAGCAAAAACATTCCTATGTTAATTCAAAAATGAGTGAAGTTCCTGTTTTTGGTTTTCTGTCAAATCTGAAGAGTGCAAATCAAAATTAATTGGTTCTTGTGGTTTACTAGATTGTGTATTCATGAGGTTAGGTGTGTCATTCCTGTATAGAGTGTCCTCATTAATGGTAAATATTGTTTGTGGGTGTAGTACGTTTACACATGCTAATACGGTATTGGCAGTACATGCATTGGCACTGGCGTAGGATTAACAATTTCAAAAAGTTCTTTTTAGAAACAGTCAAAATTGTTCTAGCTGGAAGAATTGTAGAGTTTGACATACTATAAGACGGTTCAAGTAAAACAGCTGTTCCTTTTGGGACCTTACTAATACGCACTGAGATTGCGCTAATTGAGTTTGGCTGAATGGTAGTTACTTTTGCAGCGCGTGCGAGACCAGACTGATTATGAATTAAATTTATGGTTACCGTATCGTCTAGCAAAGAGAGTGTTTGTGTATCTAAATTCACGACAGCTTTGTATTTAGTCAAAAAATCAATACCCAAAATGACTGAATGGTGTAATGCGGGTACTACATAGAATGAGTGAGTGAAGCGTATGCCTCCTATTTTCAAATTAAGTTGGACCAAACCTGAAACACTATGGTGTTCACTACCGGCTTCTACAATTTGGGGAATGTTTGATGTTTGAAACTGACGTGAATTTAACCCTGCACGACGAAGAAATTTTAAATTAATGGCCGAAATTGACGCGCCTGTGTCTGCTAACGCATGTGTTGGTTTGTCTCTAACAAAAATTGGAACAAGGTTTTTATGAATCGGTGTAACTAAAGTAATTTGTGGCTGTTGGTCATACTCATGACAGGTTTGTTTCCTCTCGTGAGATGCGCATTCCTATTGTTTTCGTGTTGTCAAGCACACACGTGAAAAGTGACCTATCTTGTGACAATAGTGACACTGTGCATTGCGTGAGCGGCAGACTGTACGTGACGTACAGTGTCCGCCACATCCAAAACAAGGAGTGGGGGGACAACTTTGTGGTTGCGGCTGGTAGCGATTACCACGAGATGATTGATGGGAGTAGTTATTACCAGAATAGTTTTTTGGAAAAGCTGATGGATTTGGTGAGAAATTTGTATTTTGTCTGTAGTACATACCGCGCTGTTGGTAGTTTGAATTTTGAGGGCGAAATTGCTGTTTTGTGACATTAATATGTGCATGTGTTTGAGAGCACAAATTATTGTCTTGGTTTTGTTTTGAATTTGCAACCTTAACTTCATCTTTGAGTTGTTTTACTTCGTCCAAAATGGTGTTAAGCGTGGAAAAGTCAGTTGTATCAGTAGTGGCGATGGATTTTTCTGCTAAAACTGCTGCCTGGCGTAATTCTGCCATGTTTGTTGGATTTTTGTTAATTACTGTCCTTTTTACAGAAGGTTTCAATCCATTCAATGCCACTGCTAATAAAACTTGGTCTGGGATAGTTTTGTTAGTTGCGATTTGCAAAAGGCGACTTAGATAGTCCATAACCGCTTCAGAAGACCCTTGCTGAATTTGCAAAATTGATAGATCTAAAATGACATCGTCATTGTGAAATCTAGATTTAAAGGCTGTGACTAACATGTGCCAATTGTTTGTAACAGTATCTGGTAAGGTATAGTACCAAATTTTAGCATGCCCCTGAAGATGAAAAGGAAATGCATTCAAAACCTTAGCTTCAGATAATTCATAAAACTTAGCCCATTGTACAAAATGATCTAACCATTTAACAGGATTTTGTGACTGATCTCCATTAAAAACATCTAATTTAATAGCAGAAGACATACCTGTTTGTGAGAATCGGTCGTTTCCAAAACATTTTACACTCCTAGAATAATGTTCAGGAGGAGTTAGAGTTAAATGCACTGAACTAGACGGCTGAAGCCTGAATGTTCTAGTTCCTGACACAGCTGTAATGTTCAGTGGGTTTGCCGTGAAAAGAGTACTTCTTGGAGTCACAATTACATGTGAAATTGTCTCAGGTTCCGGTAACTGGCTCAAACATTCGAACGTTGGTGGTGTCAGATCAATTGGGCGCTGGGTCACTGGTGCTAAACTGGGCGTTGGCGGCGTTAGGGCTGTCGAACCGTGGTCAAATAAAGGTTGAAGCGCTGGTGCTGGACTAGGTGTGGGCACGGTACCTGTCGAACTTGTTGGAATCGCCTGTAAGGTTGACACTGGCGACGTATTGATGGTTGCTGCGCCTTCCAACAAGAGCGAAATGGTTGGAATCTGCGATCTCTCTTGTGAATATGGTGGTGCTGTCGCTTCTGGAGTTGATGTAGCATAGCCGGGCGGAGTGAAGTCTGATGGTCGTAAGAGTTTCGGTGCGAGTCTGTTCCGTAGATCATAGTTATGAGCAGTGACACCTTTATTCGTGATACTTC
Organism: Megalonaias nervosa; assembly: GCA_016617855.1. Lineage (NCBI taxonomy): Eukaryota > Metazoa > Mollusca > Bivalvia > Unionida > Unionidae > Megalonaias > Megalonaias nervosa. The sequence goes on from JAECUM010033940.1 coordinate 26,799, forward strand.
TCCAACCAATTGTTATGAAAAGTTTGTTGTTATCATAACCTTCTTCTCATTCCCTGCTATGAGAAGGGAATACTCGTAACTTTAAGAGATGCCTTGGCCCATGATTAGAGAGAAAGAGAGAAGAAAGTTCGGCTCTCTTAAAGATAAGGTGTCACGCATAACGGTGTAGATACGGCTACATCTGGGGAAGCTTGGCAATGCAAGAGGTACGGGATGCTGTAAGAAGATAGACGAATCCTTTCTGATTCTGGGACGAACGAACTTTATTTATATAATTGATATAGATAGATATATAATGCTACATTCTAGAGATACAACTTATAAAACCTTTATATTGAAAAATACATAAAATACATATTAAATACTTTTCCTTCGAGCTTACCAACTTCATATATTTGTGTAATTTCTGCATTTTAGAATAAAATACAAATAATTAAATATCGAATAAATTCATAATATTTAAAGAGTATAAATTTCAATAGTTGCGCTTAATGCAACAATCATTTTAAAGAATATATTTTACTAAATTTAAAATAGAATACTAATTTGGAATAGATTACTAAACATTATTCTTTATTACTTAAAGAATATTTTATTCCCCAAATTAAATCTTAGACATGAAGTTGGTAGCGAATTTGTCTTTTTTAATAATGATTACCACAAATACAAATGAATATAAAATCTTAAAAACAATTAAACATTCCATTACATTATAATATAAAATAAAAAGAGAACTCACAAGAATGTTACAAAACTACGAAGTTTACCATAGAAATCTCTAACTTTAAAAGTACTTATTCTTTAAAGAAAGTTACGAACACAAACGATTCTTACCTGTAAGAAGATAGACGAAGCCTTTCTGATTCTGGGACGAAGGAACTGAAAATACAGGCAGCCCAGCGCTTTTTATACTGGTCTAAGGATGTTGCTGGCCAAATTTGGTAAAAGCGCTAGTACCTAAGTTTATCATCCCAAACCAGAAAGAGGCTCCAGTCTATCCTAATGGAAGCGACTGTGTTCATTACGTCATAATCCGCCTGATCAGTATTTTATTTGTCTCAGGAAAACTGTTGAATCCTAGCTTACTCAGTCAGAAAAGAATGTTAAGAAGTTTTGCCACGAAGTACTGTTTTGCTGACTTAGCATACAATGTATGTTACGGAGGGGGGGGGGGATTTGCACTTGCTTGTAAGGGCGTAATAATATATAGTTGTAATATGAAATAAATAAAGTTAATCTCAATATATTTTAGTGGAAATTACTTCCAATATAATCCAATGAAAAATTAATCCAATGAAAAATTAGTTTTAATACAATTTACAGAAAATTTCAATGTTATTATTTTTACTCAAAAATTCTGTCCTAATAAATGCCTCGGCGGGCAGGAAATATCTACTTGTATCCTGGACTTGTAGTTCGATTCGTCCACTTTGGTTCGGGTCTCGTGCTTCATAAGAATAAGATTGATAATCACGTATCGATTCATCTTTAAGGACTGGGGCATCCATGTCAAATGCGGGATGAAATACAAGCCTGATCTTTATTATTATTTCATTATCGTCTAACACGAAGAACACTTCCTGCTACCCAATTTGGAGTGATATTCCAAGCTTCTTCACTAGCTAATTCGTTCAACCGTTCATTTGCAGCTTGATTTATTACTTTACTGACATTGGCTGGCATCACTTCATTGCTTGGAAGTGTAACTGGCTGTGGTTTTCGTTTACGTATTAATCGTGATAGTCGTTCCTTGATCGCTGAAAATGCTCTGCTAGCAACATTGCCCACAGTACTAATATCTTTATCACGAACAACATCAATAGCTTTCATTCCTAATGAGGGGGATTATCATGGTTGGGGTGGGGTGCTCCCAATGTTTTTTTAAAACTATTATAGGAATCCCACCCAGGCTCTATTTGGTTGGAAGTTAACTTTTGTGAAAGATAGATGTAAAGCTCCGAGCCCCCAGTCAGTAATGCCGACGGTTAGGTGGTTAAATATACAAAAAGGTTGAAATTCAATGAATAACAATTTAATAACAATTCAATAATCAAATGACTCAAATTTCCAATTACACTCCTTCCGCTCGACCCTTTAATAAGCCTATGGCATCACTTGATTAGCAGTGTGAGATTGATTTCCACCTGTCCTTGTATTTCTACTCATCTGGAGTATCCTTTCCTTCTCTTATTTCTCCCACTTCCTTCTCCCCTTCCTCCTCGACTTTTCTCCAGATTCCTTCTCCTCCTCCTCCTCGACACTCTCTAGACTTTTTCTCCTCCTCTTCCACTTTCTCTACCACGACTACTCTTCTGTCGACTTCGACTGTCTCGGCTACAGCCTCAATTCCGTCTCCAACTCCTGAAGACTCGGGACCCAATGGAACCCGAAGTTCTGTGTCCCCTAAAAAGCTTCCTGTGAAAACACAAGGACGGAACAATCTTTTTTCCTTAGCCCTCTCATCTCACACTACACGCAGCATATCATCAGATAACGGCTATTTAATTTTCTTCGGTCACGCATTCGTTCACATCGACATACCCATACGTTCTTAGATGGTAAAACAAACGTCATAATAAAAAGCACGGTTTCAGTTACTTCTCATACATACGTCAATAAATTCCGTCATATCAATACATATTCCTAATCCCGTTATACTAAACAATATCATAATAATCAGACGCATTTCTTTATCTTACAACTCATACAAAGTACACAAATATTCAAATATCCATACTCTGATACACTCATACGTCCATAGTAACTAATCTTAAACACTTCCACATGTTTCCAAATTCACAATTCAAGCATGTGTAAATTCTAACATAACGCATTAATAGCATTAGTTTACTACAAAGTAACCTAATAGCGAATTACAAAATTAATTCTGACCACAAGCTAGCAATCTACACAATTCCGCCTCGCATCTAATAATTCTCTACGTAGGCTCAAGCCCATGTCTCAAATACGTATGTAAATGAACACTATAAAGGTAATTCTACATACTAAACGATCCTTGTAATTAAGCATACATACTACAAATAATTACAATTATGATGTCGTAATATTCTGCAAAAATCGAGCAAATAACTTACTGACCTTTCGAAGCTTTGTCTTTCCTTAGAATCTACCTCTAAGTTTTGCCGCCAAATTACGGGTGAATTCGTTCTCGAAGTAACCCTATTGATCTGCAATCCCTCTAGGCGAATACTAAATTTTCGCTTACGAGTTCTGAAAGTTATCATTCGGCCTGCATTGTAACCATACCCTCTATATCATTTCCGATTAGATATCACTGTGAACCGATTCAATCAAACTTAGCGGACAATGTCCCTCTCGCTGAATAACATCACCGAGTCCATCTCCGTAGATACCTTTGTATATAGGCAACAGTGAATTTATCACTCGGACCATAGTAGGTCGACGTTGAGTATTTTGTATGATCATGGTTATTTTTCCTGTCAGTGATCTAATTGTGATCAATTACTGTAATAATCGTCTCCAATTTCATCGATAAGTGACCGATAAATATTCCTATCCATAGCACCACCAATAAATAATCGCTGACAAATAGTAGCTGCCTCATTGATAATTGCAGGGGAATTATTGCCAGCTCGTCGGCCCCCAATTAATATCTCTAGTCGATCAACTTCAGCAATGACGTTACTGAGGTATGGGGTAACAAGACCACTCCCCCTGGTAGTACTGGTCCCAGGCATGGCAAAACCACTTCCAGTTGTTCCTTCTTCCTCAAAATGAGGTTGTGGTGGTTGTTGTGGTGTCGTTGGTAGAGATCGTCTCCTTCGGGGCGGTGGAATTGGTGTTTTAGCACTCTCGCATTTCAGTAACTTCACCTCATTACGATCTGGTGGTGGAGTCTTTGACAGAGATCGCCTCCTGGGTGGGGGGGGGGTGCAATTGGTGTTTAATCACTCTCTCGCACTTCATTAGCTTTTTTAACAAAATCGTTAAAATCTTTTCTTATATTCTGCACCACTGATTGCTGCAATACCCTCTTTCTCACGAAATACAATTTTATTCCACTCTTTCTTTTTTTTTTTCTTTTTTTTTTTTGAAGTTTTATAAAATTCTGGTTTTATAAACTGGCGCCGAAGCGCATACCCAAACGCAGCGACTTTCCATGGATTCTTCATCATTTCTATATAGCCTTCAAGAGTAAAATATCTAGTTTTTAATTCTGGTTTAGATAGATCAGCGACAATATTTTTGACATCCTCAATTTCAGTGCGTGTTTGTTCGGCAGAATCTATAGCTTCTTTAATTTGTTTTGGTAATGCTTCGATAACCTGCTGTAATGCCGCTGTTGCCTCAGCAATCTTTTTAGTTGTTTCGACAATTGGTTCAAAATAATTCTGCTGCATCTTCTGCAAATTCCACTTGAGTTTCCTGTCACGCCTGTAATTTTTGTTTGACAGAATCACGGATGTGGAGATATTTATTAATTGCCTCTAGTCGTTTTCGACCTAATTTAGCTGCGCGAGATTCCATAGTCAGTGCAGAATCGCTGATTTTATTATTGATATAATAACTGATTTAATTACAGACCATTCTTCACCTTCATTATCCCTCTCCCACTCACTCGCCGTCAACACGACAATCAGACACACTTTAAGGCCGGACGAGTTGTCGCCCCACTTGACGCACATAAACAATAACAAACCCAGCCGACCTGACTTAACTTAACTAACCTGATTCTCACGCCATGTATACAAATAATAATAATAATAATAATAATAAAAATAATAATAATAATAATGAGGACTTTGTATAGCGCCTAATCTTTAGAAGCTCTAAGCGCTTTACAACATTTGACAACACTTAAAAGAATATTTAAAAAAACCCATATATAATGATATGATTACAAAAATAAAAACAACCACCATGAAAGTAGAAACAGAAAATATGCTGTAAATATTTAAGGCAAGGACACATTATTAGGTCTTTAAGTCTGTTCATGCAGTTGGAATAGGTGAGTTTTAAGAGCACTCTTGAATGAGATCACTGTGTCTTTGTGTCTAAGTGCAGTGGGCAATTCGTTCCACGTTGCTGGGCCCTGGTATGCAAAAGAGCGTTGTCCATCTGATTTCATTTTCATAGTGGGAATAAAGAGAATACGAGTGTCAGAAGAGGAGCGTAAGCATCTTGCAGGTGTGTACACATGGGTGAGGTCAGATAGGTATGTTGGACTGGAGCCCGTCAGTAAAACGTAGCACAGAGAACAAATTTTGTATTTAATTCTGGATCGTATGGATAGCCAGTGTAGGGTACAGAACAGGGGAGAGGCGTGCTCTGATCATGGCACTCTAAGGATGATCCGAGAAGCTGTATTTTGAACTTTTTGAAGTTTCTTGAAAGTACTAAGGAACACACAAGTGTTTTAGTGGCATCAACTGAAAGATACTTGCGAATGGAGCTGATTCATCTCAGCTCAAGATATGCAGCCTTGCATATGTTCATGACATGTTGATGCAATGAGAGAGTACTGTCAAGAGTGACACCGAGGTTTCGTACTGACTGTGTGAATTTAATGTTGGTGTTGCTGATATTTATTGTCTGAGGTAAAGGATGTGAATGAGAAAGTCTTTGTGTTGTAATCAGGATGGTTTCAGTTTTATCGTCATTCATCTGCAGCTTGTTACATGTCATCCATGATTTCACATCGGAAATGCACCTCTCTACACCTTGGATGGTAGCTTCAACTTCAGCTGGATGGCTAGATTTGTATATTTGGGTGTCATCAGCATACAATTGGTGAGACACTGGATGATGATCTATGACCCTTGAGAGTGGCTGAGTGTATAGAATGAAGAGAACAGGTCCAAGAACAGACCCCTGTGGAACACCACAGCATAGATCAACTGGACTGGAGTGTTTTCCATTTGCAGACACAATTTGTGTCCTGTTGACCAAGTAGGACTTGAACCATAGTAAGGCCGTATCATGAATGCCAAATACATGCTGGAGACGCTGAAGTAAATTATCATGGTCTATAGTGTCAGATGCTGCAGACAAGTCAAGGAGAGTGAGGACTATAATCTTTCCGCTATCCAAAGCAGAGAGAAGGTCATTGACTACTTTCAGAAGAGTAGTTTCAGTACTGTGGCAAGGGCAATATGCAGACTGTACATTGCTAAAAGACTGTTTGAATTCAGATGAGATACAAGTTGGGATAGAACAACTTTTTCTAAGATTTTTGACATGAATTGGAGATTAGAAACTGGGCGGTAGTTCTTTAAATCATTATGATCGAGTGTTGGTTTCTTCAGCAGAGGCTTTACAATGGCAGTTTTGTAAAATGATGGGAATTCCCCAGATGAGAGAGAGGTATCAATAACATCAGTTAGTGAAGGCAATATTGGATTTAAGCACTCAAGCAGCAGTGACGTCGGAATCGGATCAAGTTCACATGACTTTGGTGCACTCTTCATCACGATTGTACGTACTAAATCCATAGAGACAGGTTCAAATGTTGCTAACGATTGCCGCAGAAATTCTGTATCGCAACTGTATGGTGACGACGAGTCAGATATCAAGGGACCGTTTCATTTTTCGCTCGCGGTACAAGCATTGTATTGGATTTTACTTACAGTATGGAAAATTTGGTTTCATAGAGGAGTGGGGCGGGGTGGTCTGACGGATGAACTGTATCGAGTTCCATAAACAAACAGTCTGTAGAAATGTGTATACACAGTAGCTCAGCCCAATAGTGGACACATGCGCGGAGAAGCAGTCACTTTACCAAAATAATACAATAACGAGGCCGTAGGGTCCACACACACCCCCACCCCCTGCTGCTAGAGACGACTCCCGAATAGTCCTATGTCAAGTGCGACCAGTTGTATGCAACATATGCACATGTATGCAACATATGGTTATGCGCGAAAAGCATGGGCATTAATTGTGAAGGGTGAACTTTGCGCGTCTTTGTTTTATGATGTGTTGTTAATGGATTACTGTACATACATGCATCTAATCAGTTTAAAATGCATCTGCATCATTTATGCTATAGATCAACAGTTTTGCGTTCAAGGAAAACATTTCTTTCACAGCTTTAAAAGAACAAGAGAAAGTCATCTTTATCGAGACCACCGTTTTGCTGTACTTCGTCAAATTTTGCTTTCTTGATTTGCTCAGAATTGCAGTCTGTGAAACATTTATTCTATTAATAATTTCATATTAACACCTGTTTTTATCTATGGTTTATATCATATTTTATTATTTCCTAAATTATTTCTGGCTCTGTTTGAGAATAATTCTATTGAACATCTTAAGAAATTCACGAAGTTAATAATTGTTCCTCTGATTACGAGCATTTTATTTTTAAAAAAAACAAACAAACAACTCTGACACGGATCTGCATTATCGACCTTGATGTTGTTCAAGATTATTTGATAATATAAAGTAGAAAAGAGGACCTTTCATTGTATCTTACTAGCTCTTCTAGGTATACAGGTTTATCTGGCACTGAGCCAATTTTCATGGGCGCTGCCATTCTGTCACGTGGTATATCAGCCATTAGAATCCTGCGAATTTGTCTGTCGCACTATCAGCTGCTGTGTATTTCCATTTAGTGTTTCTCGATTGTAAATGTATTGATGTTTTCATGATGGATATAAAAGCAAAGTATAAAACAGGTAGTGGAACTGCTTGTGCAGTCAACGGATGTACAAACAACTCAAGAAAAATAAATATATGGAAAGAATCCTAATGTGAAACACAAACAAATCCACGGTGAATGCATGTTTAGTGCCTTACAAATTTCACATGATTTCCTTTTTGATGACACTTTAATTGTGTGTGTTGCACTTTTTGATGTAGGATCAGATCTTGTAAGAGATTCAGAAGATGCTTAAATAATACAATTCATGTATGTTTTGATTTATGAAGTGTCAATGTTCACTTAAGGGTTGTTAACATAATTACCTACGTTAATTGTTTATTGCTTTAATGTCATGGTCAGCTGTAATAATAGATGCTTCCTGATAAGGTCACTAGCAGACGATATTCTGCCCATTTTACCTGGACGACGGGGCAACCTGGCAGTTTCTCCTATAATGCGATCACCAAAATTTACCATTTTTAACAAGGTACACCGAAGTAAAGTCAGCTTTTAAATCACAAATGTAGATTCTAACAGAAAGCTTGATCTGCGTTCTGTTTATGTATGTAATTTTCGTAAAAGTATCTAGAGATTCAATGAATTTATTTCAACTTCCAATGACCGCTCCGGTGGCCTAGTGGTTAGAGCGTCCCCTCGGATGCGGGAGGTCGCGAGTTCGAACCCCGGCCGAGTCATACCAAAGACTTTACAAAATGGTACTAACAGCTGCCTCGCTTGGTGCTCAGCATTAAGAGGTTAGTGTTAGGACTGGTCGGCCTGGTGTCAGGATAATGTGACTGGGTGGCACATCATGCCACATGTCTGCGGCATGATGCCCCAGTGCTAGACATCACTGTAAACTGTCACACTGCAGACATCGTAGCGATATGACTGAAAAATTGTTAAAGCTACGTTAAAAATCTAAATCACACCACATCATATCAACTTCCAAACGCCATATAAAGTCAACGGTCAATCTGTCAGCTGACCACAAATATGGCGCTTGTGAATTACCCTTGCAGTGCCAATTCTTAATCACAAAGGTGTCGACATTTTTATTGTGGTGGCTGATTAGTCTCGGCACTCACAGGGTCGAATGAAAACATTTGGGGTCATCTTCAGGAGTGTATATTGTTAATTAAAGTATACACTACACAGCTGAACAATTTATATAAGAGTTCTGCATATTTGAAGAAAAAAAATTATATAGATATTTTTGCATAAATAACTGACATAATAATGTGTAACATGTATATTCCATTTAACATCCAACTCGTTTAAACATCATATGTTGAACACATCATCAGAATGAATCAGATATGGAATATTTGTGTATCTCAGCACATATTTAATATGAAGTGTCGTGCAAAAGCACAGCATACGTTACTCATCCCAAAGAAAGGTTCATGAATTTTTCGAATGCTTTACATAGCATCAGATGGTCCTGTTCAAGTTCATCAACTAAACGTGCCATCATCTTCTTTTAATAAAATTCAAGAAGGCGCAATATCTGATTTTTCGCAAAGTGATCGCCATATTGAACATCTACAAACTTGTGGCTTGTGGTCGTCTTCATTATGCCAGAAAAAAGTTTATACTTGCTCAACCCTGTGCAAAATAATAATAATAATAATAATGAGGACTTTGCATAGCGCCTAATCTTTAGAAGCTCTAAGCGCTTTACAACATTTGACAACACTTAAAAAAATATTTAAAAACCCCCATATATAATGATATGATTACAAAAATCAAAACAACCACCACGAAAGTAGAAACAGAAAATATGCTGTAAATATTTAAGGCAAGGATACATTATTAGGTCTTTAAGTCTGTTCTTGCAGTTGGAATAGGTGAGTTTTAAGAGCGCTCTTGAATGAGATCACTGTGTCTTTGTGTCTAAGTGCAGTGGGCAATTCGTTCCACGTTGCTGGGCCCTGGTATGCAAAAGAGCGTTGTCCATATCATTTCGTTTTCATAGTGGGAATAATGAGAATACGAGTGTCAGAAGAGGAGCGTAAGCATCTTGCAGGTGTGTACACATGGGTGAGGTGAGGTCAGATAGGTATGTTGGACTGGAGCCCGTCAGTGAAACGTAGCACAGAGAACAAATTTTGTGTTTAATTCTGGATCGTATGGATAGCCAGTGTAGGGTACAGAGCAGGGGAGAGGCGTGCTCTGATCGTGGCACTCTAAGGATGATCCGAGAAGCTGTATTTTGAACTTTTTGAAGTTTCTGAAATAGATATTGAGACGAACCAGACATAAATGAGTTACAATAGTCCAGTCTTGAAAGTACTAAGGAACACACAAGTGTTTTAGTGGCATCAACTGAAAGATACTTGCGAATGGAGCTGATTCGTCTCAGCTCAAGATATGCAGCCTTGCATATGTTCATGACATGTTGATGCAATGAGAGAGTACTGTCAAGAGTGACACCGAGGTTTCGTACTGACTGTGTGAATTTAATGTTGGTGTTGCTGATATTTATTGTCTGAGGTAAAGGATGTGAATGAGAAAGTCTTTGTGTTGTTTCAGTTTTATCATCATTCATCTGCAGCTTGTTACATGTCATCCATGATTTCACATCGGAAATGCACCTCTCTACGCCTTGGATGGTAGCTTCAACTTCAGCTGGATGGCTAGATTTGTATATTTGGGTGTCATCAGCATACAATTGGTGAGACACTGGATGATGATCTATGACACTTGAGAGTGGCTGAGTGTATAGAATGAAGAGAACAGGTCCAAGAACAGACCCCTGTGGAACACCACAGCATAGATCAACTGGACTGGAGTGTTTTCCATTTGCGGACACAATTTGTGTCCTGTTGACCAAATAGGAGTTGAACCATAGTAAGGCCTTATCATGAATGCCAAATACATGCTGGAGACGGTGAAGTAATATATCATGGTCTATAGTGTCAAATGCTGCCGACAAGTCAAGGAGAGTGAGGACTGTAATCTTTCCGCTATCCAAAGCAGAAAGAAGATCATTGACTACTTTCAGAAGAGTAGTTTCAGTACTGTGGCAAGGGCGATATGCAGACTGTACATTGCTAAAAAGACTGTTTGAATTCAGATGAGATGCAAGTTGGGATAGGACAACTTTTTCTAAGATTTTTGACATGAATGGGAGATTAGAAACTGGGCGGTAGTTCTTTAAATCATTATGGTCGAGTGTTGGTTTCTTCAGCAGAGGCTTTACAATGGCAGTTTTGTAAAATGATGGGAATTCCCCAGATGAGAGAGAGGTATTAATAACATCAGTTAGTGAAGGCAATATTGGATTTAAGCACTCAAACAGCAGTGACGTCGGAATCGGATCAAGTTCACATGACTTTGGTGCACTCTTCATCACGATTGTACGTACTAAATCCATAGAGACAGGTTCAAATGTTGCTAACGATTGCCGCAGAAATTCTGTATCGCAACTGTATGGTGACGACGAGTCAGATATCAAGGGACCGTTTCATTTTTCGCTCGCGGTACAAGCATTGTATTGGATTTTACTTACAGTATGGAAAATTTGGTTTCATAGAGGAGTGGGGCGGGGTGGTCTGACGGATGAACTGTATCGAGTTCCATAAACAAACAGTCTGTAGAAATGTGTATACACAGTAGCTCAGCCCAATAGTGGACACATGCGCGGAGAAGCAGTCACTTTACCAAAATAATACAATAACGAGGCCGTAGGGTCCACACACACCCCCACCCCCTGCTGCTAGAGACGACTCCCGAATAGTCCTATGTCAAGTGCGACCAGTTATATGCAACATATGCACATGTATGCAACATATGGTTATGCGCGAAAAGCATGGGCATTAATTGTGAAGGGTGAACTTTGCGCGTCTTTGTTTTATGATGTGTTGTTAATGGATTACTGTACATACATGCATCTAATCAGTTTAAAATGCATCTGCATCATTTATGCTATAGATCAACAGTTTTGCGTTCAAGGAAAACATTTCTTTCACAGCTTTAAAAGAACAAGAGGAAGTCATGTTTATCGAGACCACCGTTTTGCTGTACTTCGTCAAATTTTGCTTTCTTGATTTGCTCAGAATTGCAGTCTGTGAAACATTTATTCTATTAATAATTTCATATTAACACCTGTTTTTATCCGATGGTTTATATCATATTTTATTATTTCCTAAATTATTTCTGGCTCTGTTTGAGAATAATTCTATTGAACATCTTAAGAAATTCACGAAGTTAATAATTGTTCCTCTGATTACGAGCATTTTATTTTTAAAAAAAACAAACAAACAACTCTGACACGGATCTGCATTATCGACCTTGATGTTGTTCAAGATTATTTGATAATATAAAGTAGAAAAGAGGACCTTTCATTGTATCTTACTAGCTCTTCTAGGTATACAGGTTTATCTGGCACTGAGCCAATTTTCATGGGCGCTGCCATTCTGTCACGTGGTATATCAGCCATTAGAATCCTGCGAATTTGTCTGTCGCACTATCAGCTGCTGTGTATTTCCATTTAGTGTTTCTCGATTGTAAATGTATTGATGTTTTCATGATGGATATAAAAGCAAAGTATAAAACAGGTAGTGGAACTGCTTGTGCAGTCAACGGATGTACAAACAACTCAAGAAAAATAAATATATGGAAAGAATCCTAATGTGAAACACAAACAAATCCACAGTGAATGCATGTTTAGTGCCTTACAAATTTCACATGATTTCACTTTTTGATGACACTTTAATTGTGTGTGTTGCACTTTTTGATGTAAGGATCAGATCTTGTAAGAGATTCAGAAGATGCTTAAATAATACAATTCATGTATGTTTTGATTTATGAAGTGTCAATGTTCACTTAAGGGTTGTTAACATAATTACCTACGTTAATTGTTTATTGCTTTAATGTCATGGTCAGCTGTAATAATAGATGCTTCCTGATAAGGTCACTAGCAGACGATATTCTGCTCATTTTACCTGGACGACGGGGCAACCTGGCAGTTTCTCCTATAATGCGATCACCAAAATTTACCATTTTTAACAAAGTACACCGAAGCAAAGTCAGCTTTTAAATCACAAATGTAGATTCTAACAGAAAGCTTGATCTGCGTTCTGTTTATGTATGTAATTTTCGTAAAAGTATCTAGAGATTCAATGAATTTATTTCAACTTCCAATGACCGCTCCGGTGGCCTAGTGGTTAGAGCGTCCGCCTCGGATGCGGGAGGTCGCGGGTTCGAACCCCGGCCGAGTCATACCAAAGACTTTACAAAATGGTACTAACAGCTGCCTCGCTTGGTGCTCAGCATTAAGAGGTTAGTGTTAGGACTGGTCGGCCTGGTGTCAGGATAATGTGACTGGGTGGCACATCATGCCACATGTCTGCTCCATGATGCCCCAGTGCTAGACATCACTGTAAACTGTCACACTGCAGACATCGTAGCGATATGACTGAAAAATTGTTAAAGCTACGTTAAAAATCTAAATCACACCACATCATATCAACTTCCAAACGCCATATAAAGTCAACGGTCAATCTGTCAGCTGACCACAAATATGGCGCTTGTGAATTACCCTTGCAGTGCCAATTCTTAATCACAAAGGTGTCGACATTTTTATTGTGGTGGGCTGATTAGTCTCGGCACTCACAGGGTCGAATGAAAACATTTGGGGTCATCTTCAGGAGTGTATATTGTTAATTAAAGTATACACTACACAGCTGAACAATTTATATAAGAGTTCTGCATATTTGAAGAAAAAAAAATTATATAGATATTTTTGCATAAATAACTGACATAATAATGTATATTCCATTTAACATCCAACTCGTTTAAACATCATATGTTGAACACATCATCAGAATGAATCAGATATGGAATATTTGTGTATCTCAGCACATATTTAATATGAAGTGTCGTGCAAAAGCACAGCATACGTTACTCATCCCAAAGAAAGGTTCATGAATTTTTCGAATGCTTTACATAGCATCAGATGGTCCTGTTCAAGTTCATCAACTAAACGTGCCATCATCTTCTTTTAATAAAATTCAAGAAGGCGCAATATCTGATTTTTCGCAAAGTGATCGCCATATTGAACATCTACAAACTTGTGGCTTGTGGTCGTCTTCATTATGCCAGAAAAAAGTTTATACTTGCTCAACCCTGTGCAAAATAATAATAATAATAATAATGAGGACTTTGCATAGCGCCTAATCTTTAGAAGCTCTAAGCGCTTTACAACATTTGACAACACTTAAAAAAATATTTAAAAATCCCCATATATAATGATATGATTACAAAAATCAAAACAACCACCACGAAAGTAGAAACAGAAAATATGCTGTAAATATTTAAGGCAAGGATACATTATTAGGTCTTTAAGTCTGTTCTTGCAGTTGGAATAGGTGAGTTTTAAGAGCGCTCTTGAATGAGATCACTGTGTCTTTGTGTCTAAGTGCAGTGGGCAATTCGTTCCACGTTGCTGGGCCCTGGTATGCAAAAGAGCGTTGTCCATATCATTTCGTTTTCATAGTGGGAATAATGAGAATACGAGTGTCAGAAGAGGAGCGTAAGCATCTTGCAGGTGTGTACACATGGGTGAGGTCAGATAGATATGTTGGACTGGAGCCCGTCAGTAAAACGTAGCACAGAGAACAAATTTTGTGTTTAATTCTAAATCGTATGGATAGCCAGTGTAGGGTACAGAGCAGGGGAGAGGCGTGCTCTGATCGTGGCACTGTAAGGATGATCCGAGAAGCTGTATTTTGAACTTTTTGAAGTTTCTGAAATAGATATTGAGACGAACCAGACATAATTGAGTTACAATAGTCCAGTCTTGAAAGTACTAAGGAACACACAAGTGTTTTAGTGGCATCAACTGAAAGATACTTGCGAATGGAGCTGATTCGTCTCAGCTCAAGATATGCAGCCTTGCATATGTTCATGACATGTTGATGCAATGAGAGAGTACTGTCAAGAGTGACACCGAGGTTTCGTACTGACTGTGTGAATTTAATGTTGGTGTTGCTGATATTTATTGTCTGAGGTAAAGGATGTGAATGAGAAAGTCTTTGTGTTGTTTCAGTTTTATCATCATTCATCTGCAGCTTGTTACATGTCATCCATGATTTCACATCGGAAATGCACCTCTCTACGCCTTGGATGGTAGCTTCAACTTCAGCTGGATGGCTAGATTTGTATATTTGGGTGTCATCAGCATACAATTGGTGAGACACTGGATGATGATCTATGACACTTGAGAGTGGCTGAGTGTATAGAATGAAGAGAACAGGTCCAAGAACAGACCCCTGTGGAACACCACAGCATAGATCAACTGGACTGGAGTGTTTTCCATTTGCGGACACAATTTGTGTCCTGTTGACCAAGTAGGACTTGAACCATAGTAAGGCCTTATCATGAATGCCAAATACATGCTGGAGACGGTGAAGTAATATATCATGGTCTATAGTGTCAAATGCTGCCGACAAGTCAAGGAGAGTGAGGACTGTAATCTTTCCGCTATCCAAAGCAGAAAGAAAATCATTGACTACTTTTAGAAGAGTAGTTTCAGTACTGTGGCAAGGGCGATATGCAGGCTGTACATTGCTAAAAAGACTGTTTGAATTCAGATGAGATGCAAGTTAGGATAGGACAACTTTTTCTAAGATTTTTGACATGAATGGGAGATTAGAAACTGGGCGGTAGTTCTTTAAATCATTATGGTCGAGTGTTGGTTTCTTCAGCAGAGGCTTTACAATGGCAGTTTTGTAAAATGATGGGAATTCCCCAGATGAGAGAGAGGTATTAATAACATCAGTTAGTGAAGGCAATATTGGATTTAAGCACTCAAGCAGCAGTGACGTCGGAATCGGATCAAGTTCACATGACTTTGGTGCACTCTTCATCACGATTGTACGTACTAAATCCATAGAGACAGGTTCAAATGTTGCTAACGATTGCCGCAGAAATTCTGTATCGCAACTGTATGGTGACGACGAGTCAGATATCAAGGGACCGTTTCATTTTTCGCTCGCGGTACAAGCATTGTATTGGATTTTACTTACAGTATGGAAAATTTGGTTTCATAGAGGAGTGGGGCGGGGTGGTCTGACGGATGAACTGTATCGAGTTCCATAAACAAACAGTCTGTAGAAATGTGTATACACAGTAGCTCAGCCCAATAGTGGACACATGCGCGGAGAAGCAGTCACTTTACCAAAATAATACAATAACGAGGCCGTAGGGTCCACACACACCCCCACCCCCTGCTGCTAGAGACGACTCCCGAATAGTCCTATGTCAAGTGCGACCAGTTGTATGCAACATATGCACATGTATGCAACATATGGTTATGCGCGAAAAGCATGAGCATTAATTGTGAAGGGTGAACTTTGCGCGTCTTTGTTTTATGATGTGTTGTTAATGGATTACTGTACATACATGCATCTAATCAGTTTAAAATGCATCTGCATCATTTATGCTATAGATCAACAGTTTTGCGTTCAAGGAAAACATTTCTTTCACAGCTTTAAAAGAACAAGAGAAAGTCATCTTTATCGAGACCACCGTTTTGCTGTACTTCGTCAAATTTTGCTTTCTTGATTTGCTCAGAATTGCAGTCTGTGAAACATTTATTCTATTAATAATTTCATATTAACACCTGTTTTTATCTGATGGTTTATATCATATTTTATTATTTCCTAAATTATTTCTGGCTCTGTTTGAGAATAATTCTATTGAACATCTTAAGAAATTCACGAAGTTAATAATTGTTCCTCTGATTACGAGCATTTTATTTTTAAAAAAAACAAACAAACAACTCTGACACGGATCTGCATTATCGACCTTGATGTTGTTCAAGATTATTTGATAATATAAAGTAGAAAAGAGGACCTTTCATTGTATCTTACTAGCTCTTCTAGGTATACAGGTTTATCTGGCACTGAGCCAATTTTCATGGGCGCTGCCATTCTGTCACGTGGTATATCAGCCATTAGAATCCTGCGAATTTGTCTGTCGCACTATTAGCTGCTGTGTATTTCCATTTAGTGTTTCTCGATTGTAAATGTATTGATGTTTTCATGATGGATATAAAAGCAAAGTATAAAACAGGTAGTGGAACTGCTTGTGCAGTCAACGGATGTACAAACAACTCAAGAAAAATAAATATATGGAAAGAATCCTAATGTGAAACACAAACAAATCCACGGTGAATGCATGTTTAGTGCCTTACAAATTTCACATGATTTCCCTTTTTGATGACACTTTAATTGTGTGTGTTGCACTTTTTGATGTAGGATCAGATCTTGTAAGAGATTCAGAAGATGCTTAAATAATACAATTCATGTATGTTTTGATTTATGAAGTGTCAATGTTCACTTAAGGGTTGTTAACATAATTACCTACGTTAATTGTTTATTGCTTTAATGTCATGGTCAGCTGTAATAATAGATGCTTCCTGATAAGGTCACTAGCAGACGATATTCTGCCCATTTTACCTGGACGACGGGGCAACCTGGCAGTTTCTCCTATAATGCGATCACCAAAATTTACCATTTTTAACAAGGTACACCGAAGTAAAGTCAGCTTTTAAATCACAAATGTAGATTCTAACAGAAAACTTGATCTGCGTTCTGTTTATGTATGTAATTTTCGTAAAAGTATCTAGAGATTCAATGAATTTATTTCAACTTCCAATGACCGCTCCGGTGGCCTAGTGGTTAGAGCGTCCGCCTCGGATGCGGGAGGTCGCGAGTTCGAACCCCGGCCGAGTCATACCAAAGACTTTACAAAATGGTACTAACAGCTGCCTCGCTTGGTGCTCAGCATTAAGAGGTTAGTGTTAGGACTGGTCGGCCTGGTGTCAGGATAATGTGACTGGGTGGCACATCATGCCACATGTCTGCTCCATGATGCCCCAGTGCTAGACATCACTGTAAACTGTCACACTGCAGACATCGTAGCGATATGACTGAAAAATTGTTAAAGCTACGTTAAAAATCTAAATCACACCACATCATATCAACTTCCAAACGCCATATAAAGTCAACGGTCAATCTGTCGGCTGACCACAAATATGGCGCTTGTGAATTACCCTTGCAGTGCCAATTCTTAATCACAAAGGTGTCGACATTTTTATTGTGGTGGGCTGATTAGTCTCGGCACTCACAGGGTCGAATGAAAACATTTGGGGTCATCTTCAGGAGTGTATATTGTTAATTAAAGTATACACTACACAGCTGAACAATTTATATAAGAGTTCTGCATATTTGAAGAAAAAAAAATTATATAGATATTTTTGCATAAATAACTGACATAATAATGTGTAACATGTATATTCCATTTAACATCCAACTCGTTTAAACATCATATGTTGAACACATCATCAGAATGAATCAGATATGGAATATTTGTGTATCTCAGCACATATTTAATATGAAGTGTCGTGCAAAAGCACAGCATACGTTACTCATCCCAAAGAAAGGTTCATGAATTTTTCGAATGCTTTACATAGCATCAGATGGTCCTGTTCAAGTTCATCAACTAAACGTGCCATCATCTTCTTTTAATAAAATTCAAGAAGGCGCAATATCTGATTTTTCGCAAAGTGATCGCCATATTGAACATCTACAAACTTGTGGCTTGTGGTCGTCTTCATTATGCCAGAAAAAAGTTTATACTTGCTCAACCCTGTGCAAAATAATAATAATAATAATAATGAGGACTTTGCATAGCGCCTAATCTTTAGAAGCTCTAAGCGCTTTACAACATTTGACAACACTTAAAAAAATATTTAAAAAACCCCATATATAATGATATGATTACAAAAATCAAAACAACCACCACGAAAGTAGAAACAGAAAATATGCTGTAAATATTTAAGGCAAGGATACATTATTAGGTCTTTAAGTCTGTTCTTGCAGTTGGAATAGGTGAGTTTTAAAAGCGCTCTTGAATGAGATCATTGTGTCTTTGTGTCTAAGTGCAGTGGGCAATTCGTTCCACGTTGCTGGGCCCTGGTATGCAAAAGAGCGTTGTCCATATCATTTCGTTTTCATAGTGGGAATAATGAGAATACGAGTGTCAGAAGAGGAGCGTAAGCATTTTGCAGGTGTGTACACATGGGTGAGGTCAGATAGGTATGTTGGACTGGAGCCCGTCAGTAAAACGTAGCACAGAGAAAAAATTTTGCATTTAATTCTGGATCGTATGGATAGCCAGTGTAGGGTACAGAACAGGGGAGAGGCGTGCTCTGATCGTGGCACTCTAAGGATGATCCGAGAAGCTGTATTTTGAACTTTTTGAAGTTTCTTGAAA
>JAECUM010033941.1:0-29332 GCA_016617855.1 Megalonaias nervosa
AGTGCACCAGTTCTTACAGCTCCGGATTACAGTCAGTCATTTAAACTATCTGTTGATGCAACCGTTGTTGAATGTTTTAGCAGTATTGATTCAGGAAGATAGAAATGGTGTTGATCATCCAGTGTGCTAAATTTCTAAGAAATTAAACAGGCACCAAACAAATTACTCAACAATCAAGAAGGAATGTTTGGCTTTAATTTTGGCATTACAACATTTTGAGGTTTACCTTAGTTCAGCTCCTTCTCCGATTGTTGTGTTTAGTGATCACAACCCCCTTACTTTCATCGACAAGATGAAAAATAAAAATCAGAGATTATTAAGGTGGAGTGTGTTGTTACAGGAATATAATCTTGATATCAGGCACATCAAGGGAAAAGACAATTTAATTGCAGATGGACTTTCCCGTGTATATAAATATTATTTCATATACACTTTGTATAATTCAGAAGAGTTCTTCTAATATAATTTTCTTTACCTCATGTATAAATAACATGTGGTAAAAGGAAGCTTTATTACATAAATTTTTCTTTTTCTTTATGGGGGGAAGTGTTACGTAAACGTAATTAAATTATTTGTGTGTTATTTTTAAATTTCTTTTCATATTATTGTTGTTTTATTTACATTTTATTGTAATGATAATTCATGTTCTGGATTTGACATGTTTCCCAGTAAAATTAGTTCACTTCATTTAGCCTGATTAGAAACAAAAAGATCTGACCTTTGTTTTGAATTCGTAAACACTGAGTAAAAATGATTGGTCATTACAAAGGTCATGTTCAGCCCACGTGTCAGCTCTATTGTACACAGCTTATTTTTAAATTCATTTCCAGTGTGCGAATCATTGATTCTTAGCTAAGGCTACAATAGGCTACGTGCTAATTGACATATTTTTTTACTGCGCTGTGCGCACAGAGTGATCACGTGACACGTCGTGCGGGTCTGAAATTGCGTTTTTAGTTACTCATTCTCAGTATTTTTGAGTCAGTTGTAAATAATACGTTGAGGCTGAAAGGTATTCCTGTTGTTGCCGTTTGAATTCAGTCCTTTGTTTGTAATTTAAAATAATTTATTCACCCTGGAAAATACCCTTCTTCATCAAAATCTTGGACAAAGACATTTATTGGAAATTGCTCAGAATTCTAAAGCCGGAATATTTTTCTTGATTCATAAAATTCAACGAGGAACTGTTGACACATCAGTACATACTGCATTCATCTGACGTCATCGTCCTATATATTGGAACTTCATCAGCATTCGAACCTTGAGTCTATTAAAACTTTTTTGCGATAGGATGTATATTTTTCATTCTAGGATTACTTTTTGGATTATATTCACAAACCGTAGGTCCTTTTTCATATTTTACCTTGTTTTCTAGGGACATTTTTGTTACTACCGAACGAGCGTAAGCACGTAACACTACAAAAGACGGTGGAGGGCTTATGCAATATACATTGTAGCCTGTCGAACACTTAATAATTTGTCATGGTTTAAGAAAATGAAATATATTTGTGTGTATGTGCATGATGTGAGTCTGAATGTATGGGTGTGTGTGTGTGTGTGTGTGTGTGTGAGAGAGAGAGAGAGAGAGAGAGAGAGAGAGAGAGAGAGAGAGAGAGATTTAACGCAGCTTTAACAATTTTCCAGTCATATTGGTACGATGTCTTCAGTGTGATAGTTTATAGTGATGTCTAGCACTGGGGCATCATGCCGCAAACATGTAGCATGATGTCCCACCCAGTCACATTATCCTGACAACAGGCCGACCAGTCGAGAGTGAGAGAGATTCTTGGCATTATTTCCACACCTTGATTGGCACATCAATAATGATAAAAGAAAAAATAATGGTTCACACGTTTTGCTTGAAGAAGGTTTTTTCACATTTTAATGTGCAGTAATAATGCTTCCACTTTCAATTGTTTGTATTTGAGGTCTGGCCTGGGATGGTTACGACAGAAACGTGTACTGGAGTGAGAATAACACGGGTAGCATTTGGAGACTCTCTAGAGAGACTGACACCGCAATCGTATTTCTATCTGGTCTTATGAACCCACGTGATATCGTGATTCTCCCTCATGAGCGGTATGATACTTCATATTTCTTTTCTATTCTTTTTATACCTACACCATATTTTTATGTCATTGCAATGACTAGGCCAAAGAAACGAGAAAAATATCCTTAATTTGATTTCTAAACCAAGTGAATGTAAACGTTTGCAAGTAAATCTGTAAAAGTGGAAACCTTTGCGCAAAATGGTGAGTGACGTCAAACATTTCATAGTATTCTATGTAGGCATAACGTCATGGAAAACATATATCAAATATAGATGTATCTGTAATGTTGTCCTTTAAACGCGTATGTACCAAACAAACATATACAATGCCACATTTTATTTTCTTAAATCAAAGTTTATTATTATTTATTGAAATTTGTTTGTTCTTAGCAGGAACTTGTCTTGAAATTCTTGAATATAGTCTTTGCAAATAAATTTCTAACATTCTCACCAAGATTTTGAATGAAATGGAAAGGTTTGCTTATGCATTTCGTTAATTCCACAGACTGCTGTATTGGATATCAGACAGAAATGGGAGCACAATTGAATATTGCAGTTTAGACGGCAGTAACCATCAGGTCTTCCTGTTTAGTGAAAACTTAATAAAACCCAAGTTTCTCTCATATGACATGTATGCAAAGAGGTGAGTGAGGACGAAGTGTTTTATCTCTATTTCCCAGCATTTCCCTTAGAGATTGTTTCATTTAAAGCCTATTTGCTTTGATAGAAATATCGAAGATTTTAGAATGACAGTAGCTCGAAGAGATCAAAAATATTACAAGCGTGATTAAAAATGTACATGGTGTCGTTTCCTTCCATACAGTTAATAAATACATGCAGGCATTGACGCAGTCATATTTTTGTGTTTTTACAGCCTGCAAAAACAAGGGAAAGATAGAAATTAAGCATTTACATTTGGAAGATGTCACAGTTTTGATGTTGTATTACCATCTCATATAGGACTAGGTAACAAATTAAACGTCAACATACAACGAAAAGATACACGATCAAGAATGTCTACTTTTTGAAGATAGGAGATGTATCGTCTATATGAGTTTAATAAGAAAGCAACATTGTCAGTGTGTACAGCTGATTCTGTATTCTTTACAAGATTGGGCGGGATAAAACTGGTGAAAGCATGGTGCATTGATGAATACTGTACAAGTAAACAAAACGGTTTAATTTTAAAAATATAACTATGAAAAGGAAATACAAAAGTATTTATGGAACGATGCAGATTTACAGACTAAAGTGAATGGTGACAACATTAAAAATATCAACGTCAACCTTGATCGAATTATCCTTAAAACAGTACTGTCGGAACATGGAGTATTTTATATTTGTGATGGGACCATATAAATATAATTGCAGGTAGTTAAATATGTAGCATTAGTTGAAGATTTTGTAAATTTTAGAACGTCAATTTACAGTAATTGGACAAACGCGATGATAGAGGTGAAAGACTAACAGCGGCGCGTGCAGAATAATTTTCGTGGGTGCGGGGTGGCAAACATGTAGTGGTAGATTATTAGGTTTTAGGGAAGTAGGTCAAACGATGTTTAGAGGTGACATGTTGGGGTGGGTGGGTAAGTACCTCTTTCCCCGCTCCTATGTGCGGGCGCGAGTGTTGATCACCAAGTACAATGTAAACCAGCACACTATATGAATCTGCATTTTTAGATTCTACTATAGAAACCGCAATGAGCGATATAAGTCTGCATTTCATTCATATTTGAAAGGGATTGAGTAAGTGTTGCAAACTGTTGAAAATAAGTAATTTGTGTAAGTGGATGCAATGTTAACTTTTCGATACACCTTAGACGATTTTTGGAGCATACATTATTCTCTTGATATCGCTTTACATTACCTTCAAAGACGATAATACCTTTTATGTGAATTGAAAGAAACGTTTAACAAATAATTTACGGGAACATTACCTAGAAAACGAGACAAGGAATTGCCACTAAACGGCCCATGGAAGTATGTAAGTCAATTGTGTGACCAGTAGCGGTCCAAAACCTTGGACATGCTAGCACATAAAAAATAGAATTATATAAGTGTGTGTATTGACAGCAATATATCTTGGACCGAGAAAATGAAACAAAAAGGTGAGAGAACATTCACTACAACTTTACAGTAATGTTAAAAGGGCACCCATGTAAAAAGATACGGAACGTATGGAATTTTGCATATAGTTGGGTTCTGTATGATTCCTCCTCCTCGAGATATACTTTCCGCCATGTATAGCTTACTATGTGCTGATAAAATTATGTGCGCCTGCATGAGCAACAATATATGGATCTTGCTTCTCGTGGCAACGTTGTCATTCTAATATCTACCAATATGGTTGTTAAGGCGAGGAACATACTTGGATTTAATAACAATGCATAGAAAATTTGAAGACTCGTGTAATATTAAAGTAAAATCTACTATCAATACAGGCCTTGTAAATGTTCGTATTCCACATGATGAGATGCAGTTTATAACACTACGACAGTTAATTGAAAAGCAAAATGAAAACAAAGGCGACAAAACTAGTAAACATTACGTACAAAAGAAGGATTATGATGACAGTGGTCCTATCTGTACGAAATGCTAATTGGATTCACTAATTGTTTTTGCAGACAGACGAGACAAGATGATTTACAAACGTTAGACAAGATCATTTACAAACGTTGAAAAACTATGTTGACCATATACTGAAATGTCATTTGTATGGACACCACTCGTGGTTGCTGGGACCGATGTATGTATGTATGTATGTATGTATATATGTATGTATGTATGTATGTATGTATATATATATATATATATATATATATATATATATATATATATATATATATATATATATATATACACGTTTGACATTCAAAATACTCTCAAGTCAACCTTGCCATGACTTCGTTCTAATTTTGATCTGTGTCATTTTCTGGTATTCCTACACTTAATAGTGATACAAAGAAAGTAATCTTCTGTATATCTCGACTTGGTCTTTAATATTCATTTCCCTCTATTCGGCATGTGAAAACAAAATAATATGACTGTGCAATGCTGCACATGTTTTCGACAAAATGCTATGGAACACTAATTACTAGATATGATCAAGCACTCTGCTATTACTCACTAAGCTGCATTCTCTCCCATAGACACTTATGTCAAACATATCAGTTCAAACAGACACAGTAAGTGCGATACTTACTTACTTACTCTATTTACTTTTATGCTCTACTTATACAATACATTTAATTTTCTTAACCTCTCCATCTATTTTTCGTGCATGTAGTAAATTTACTAATTTAATCACGACAGGTTTGGGTTGTAATATATCACCAGAAAGCTGTCCATGGTTCGTATTTCTTTCTAGCAAGTATTTGTGAAAGCTGGATATTGCATACACTTTGCAAACGTTCAAATCATTGTTTCTAGATTTATATTATCAGTCTGGTTTTAATTTTAGGATCTACTTTCTGGACATCACACCAAACGGCCTCCACCGTGTGTACTCCTGCAAACTTGATGGCTCCGACCTGACGTATTTCCTTAGTACTTTTAGTACCCTTGAAAACCTTGCATTATACAAGGTAAAGATCAGAACATGATGTAACTTGCATGCCGGAATAAAGGGAGCCCTGAGCAATGGATTAAAACTATCTTTCATTTTCTTGCTTCTATTCTTACCTACCAATCTCTCATTTTTCTCCTCCCCTGTCTGTCTCCTTATATATATATATATATATATATATATATATATATATATATATATATATATATAGAGAGAGAGAGAGAGAGAGAGAGAGAGAGAGAGAGAGAGAGAGAGAGATAGGGCGAGAGAAAATGAAATCAATGGACTGATATAATTAGAAAAAAACACAACACAAAGCTGATAAAGTTATGCGACTACTTTCGCATTTACTGTGTGCTTCTGCAGACATAAAAATGTTTGAAAGTAACAGATAACGTCTATTTCTATTTGAACAATTACAATTGTTGTTAGTAAATATTGGAGGCACCTCAACTGACCAAAATTCTTGCTTATAGAAGACACAGCAATTTGCAACATGTTTCTATGAGATCTAAACTGACAGAAAATATAAAAATGTTTACATCATGAATCAATAAATAAAGGATTTAAGTCGCATATGCTATCTAAGAGCTTTTGCGACTGGTTAATTCTCGAGAGTCGAGATATTTAATTGGTCGGGATTGTAGGAATGGTGCCATTACAATCCCGCGTTTATGTGCGATGGACGCACTTCTTATTTATATGTCCGGCCGAGGAAAAAAAGGAGAGAGACCCAGGAGGTCGCCACGAAACAACACACAGGGCACCACTACACACCCACAACCAGCCGCCCCGCACACAGAGGACGGGCAAAGAGCACCCCGGGACCGTCCAATTAATTTACTCACTGAAACACCAGGCCGCACTTGATTGGTCAAATCCTCTAAATGTAACAGACGTCGGTGATCTCAATGTACACATATTTCAGAAAATATCTATTTTAGCAGCTCCAGTACAAAATAATTATTTACTCTACTTGATTACACAGATTGCATATCAACTAGTGGAATTTATTTGATGACCTGTTAAAATATGCAACATGCAGTTGGCAAAACAAACACTTGAAAATGTTTCTAAGAGATTCGATGATCGCCTCCTTCTTCTACATGAATTGTATGGATTCTATACTTTCCTCTAATGTTTCGATACATTGTAGCACAAACAATCACTCTTTAGTGTGATGTGCTTTCATGCCAATCGATAGTATGCATGGTGATGTTAACCGTTTGCTTCAAGAGTGTTGCTGGATTTGTTTCATTTTCATGTATTTGGATGCGATGACCGTCCATAGAGAAATCTTCTCTACATAATGTTATGAGAAAATTGAATACAGCACATATATTTAGACTCCGTTTGATGCTAATAAATGCGGATGCATACTGCCAGTTTACGTCAATAATTATAATAAAGGATTGTTTTATTTTCTTGCTTTAACCGAAAACATGCTGTTATAAGCTCCTCCCTTTCTTTATTTCAGGGCCACTTGCTGCTGACTTCAAATAATGCAAATGGGACGTTAATAATGTCATATTCTATAGACCTTGACAGTAATACGACCTCTGGTATTTTTCCTAGAGCTGGAAATATTTCATCTATTAAGGTTTTTGATGAAAATTTTCGACAAAATGAAACAGGTAAATATCACAATAAGTTTATTTTAATGTATTTATCAAACACTGAACTACTTTATCGTTCTCTTGGTAAATAAACCATGTGAAATATACATCAATATGTGTTCGCTGCATTGTTGGAAGTGTTGTATCAGTGGGATCGTATCTATATATCGATATTGCATTTATCGCACGACTGATGCTATGGCGTGTGGTCACATGTATCATTTTGCCCATGCCACATCGAAAGAAATGGCTGCATAACATATCCTAAATGTAGTGCTCTTAATAATTCTCCAGTCGTACAGATAAAGTTTCCAAGTGGGGAACCATTCAGCTGAGATATAACGTGTTTTCTTGCCTTAAGACATCTCATTCACTAAGCAATAGAAATCGTACTTGCAGAATTAATTTTCAACTCACCTACCCCACTGTATCAGAAAAAATGCTTAAGAATGAATGCAATTGGACGTACTTACCTGACAAACATCTGTCAGTTGCTTGAGGTCTTAGACCTTACATTTGTTATGCTTAATGAATCGCAAAATTCATTATTTCTAAATAGATCGTCGAAATTGTTTCTCTTTGAAATGATTACTTTCATCGACCCATTTACATCAGTTGATCATCAGAGAGCTCTGTAACTGAAAAGAATTAAATAAAGGCAAGTTATCCGATCTGCCACATCACTATGATATTTTTAAATTGCATATGAACATTTCTAGAGTTTTCTAACTCTTGTGTGGCTTGTTTGCTGTTTGTTTCATGTTTTTTCTAATGGTATTGAATACTTTGAATCCCTTGAGTATTTTGAGGCTTAAGTCAACATGGCTTTGAGATGCGGCGAACGTTAACAACAGAAATAAACAAAAACATTTATAACCTGTATATTGGCTAGGATCCGAGTTTTAAAGGGTTTTGAAACCACATAGACAGCACAGTAGGATATTTTGTTATTCGCTTTTGTTTTGTAAAATGTAACCAAAAGCATACATTCTAAACTTTTCGACTTTATTAGTTCAAGTTGACGTTGAGGAAGACGATTACATTCAGAAGAATTTTAACAGTTTCTAAAGACTCCTTATACATTTTGGATGTAAACAAAGGCAGTATTTTCCAGTCTTTGTTTACACTAATATTGGCTAGGTTGCTTTGCGTCGTGAACCCCAAAATAGTATTCCCTCATGTTGTGTCCATCATTTACAATATGCTGCTAGTAGTGATCTTTCAAGTCCGCAAACAATATTATCGAGACCCTATATTGAGGATTTGATGTTGTTCCAGAAGCGTAGCAGTTAAACCTTGAAGGTAATTAGTCACACTGTATTACCGACTATCACAATCTCTCCGTCTCTCTCGTATGGTGTTAAAATAAACGAGGAACTCTTCTCATGTTTTGTCTAAAGAAACAAGAAATCATTTGAGTAATTTGCTGATTTTATTAAACACTTTTTTTTCAAAATGAAAAAGTCATTCCCACCATAGAATTCTGCTATGCAAAATTTGATGATTTATTAAAAGCTAATAACTGTATCGTTATTTACATTCGCACTCGGAATGCATTAATCTTGCTGCTAGAGATCTTACAACTGCACGTGACATTTCAGGCATGCATCATGTGATCATTTTGTGTTAATCGTTTGACCCCCTTGCATAATCTTGCTGAGATCCTTTTCTCTGACAACAAACGGAATGTCATGGTCTAACCTTTGGTTTAAGTTTGGTACTAATTTATATGTTTACTTATTTAAGGCAATCATTGTGAGTTACGTCAATACATTGACAAAGGTGAGCAGCAAACACTTATTGATATAAGTGTGGCAGGTTTGCTCCAATCGTTTTTTTTTTTTAAATTCAAATTATATTTCAGGACCCTGTTATAACTTCAATGGGGGGTGTGAACAGATTTGTTTATCCAGCGGAAAGTCTAGAATATGTGAATGCACATTTGGCTTTAAGCTGGCACCAAACGGAAAGAACTGTCTAACAGGTAAGTGAAATAAAAGACAAGAAGAGAAGACACACACACACACGTACACACACATACACACACACACACACATACAAATATATATATATATATATATATATATATATATATATATATATTTATTTATTTATTTATTTATATACTCTCTGAAAATGCAATAATTATCTTTGTTACTTCGAACTAGTCTTGATGTCTCCAGCATAAATTCGGATGTTAATTATAGTAATATCACAATGGATTCGCCTGTATTAAGTCATACTTAAAGCTCAGCACGTTATATCCCTAGATTGCAAACACAAGTTTAAGATTCGAACTTGCTTATGAGACTCAGGCCTTATTTTCATAGAAAAATCTTAATCGTAATCGAGTACTTTGTATCATTTCACTCATTTCTGCTATCCATTTAAAAGACCCTATTAAAGACAACTTCATGCTGATCAGAGACTCGACTCACAAAGGTATCTACCAAATCAGTTTGACTGATTGGGCTATTCAGGGAATCAACGCCAAAAGAACGGACTTTCTTACAAGCATTACCTACAGCCCAGTTCACGATTTGGTCATATGGGGAATCGATGAATCTGAAATATCCATTATCCACCTTAACGGCACTGGGCAGCAAATATTATGTGAGTATCATACTAAAATTTCAGATATTAATCTCAAAGATGCTTTGCCTTGTCACGCTAAAGAATCGATACAAATGACATATTTGAAAGAATCCACCTTTAGAATGTTGAACGAAATATGCATTTTAATACTTGAGAGATAAGTGTTAATCAGATAGATAGACCAACATGAATGGTTTTAAATTAATGAGAATGAGTCACATGCACATTTGATTATGACCAAATACATGTCGAAATGTCGAAACAAAACTCTAAGTAAGAGCAGGCCACAAATGGTATCGTTGAATGAAGTATTGCTGAAATTTGCACAAATTCTCATACAGTGTGGTTTACAATGTTACGACTCTACGTCCTAATAGATGGAAGAGAAATATGTAAAACCAGCCATGTAAGTAAAATTAATAAATAATTATATTTCCGAGTTACAAAGTGACAATTTAAGAGATTCTTACTGTATTGTGAATGAAATCGTAAATAATGATAAATGTCCTATCAAAAGTAAAATACTATAGGCTCTTCCTAATGAATTCCAATCGTCAAGTCCATATTTACACAAATTTTCGTTTGACCTAGATGCGAGTCTTTCAAATGGAAAATTGCAATGAAATCGAAAGAAGTCTCATTTTAGAATATTTTAACTCCAAAAATCATATCAACATGTTCATTGTTTCTTACAACTTTTGACCATGAACAAGCGTTAGCGATGTAAACATTTTGCTTCTAATGACAATTATCTTCACGTTGTTACGTATCGGCTCGTTCAAAGGTAACAAAAGGAAAGAGTGAAGACAACAAGCTTTGTAAGTTTTAACAAAAATAATTTATTTCCCTAGAAAAAACGGTGAAAAGGTGAAAATATGAAATATGACTTACGGTTTATGAAGAAAATCCAAACATTTATCCAAGAACTGAAAAAATACAAGTCCTATCACTAAATAATTATAACTGAATCCAGGTTCGAATCTTGATGACGTTCCAAGATGGAGGACGATGACGTCAGATGAAGTCTTTACACAAATGTCCAGAATTTCACGTTGAACCACATTTTGTACTGTACTATTCCAATTTTAGAATGAATTTCACTGAATGTCTTTGTCCTAAACCACTTGTGTAGTTCTCCAGGGAAAAATAAATATTATTTAAAAAGTAGATGAACTCCTATTGCTGTCATCTATAACTAGACACATCTCGAGCTCTACAGATGTAAAGAAAAATAAACTCTTTCCAGCGCAAGAAAAATAATACCTTCTTCTCAAAGTATAAGAACGACTCTGACTATTTCACATCGACCTAAGTGTTTTTAAACCAAACCAAAACGTCATTTCATGCACACGCACGAAGAACGCGTGGTTATTTCATCATCTAACAATCGCAGTACAC
This sequence comes from Megalonaias nervosa, assembly GCA_016617855.1. Taxonomy (NCBI): domain Eukaryota; kingdom Metazoa; phylum Mollusca; class Bivalvia; order Unionida; family Unionidae; genus Megalonaias; species Megalonaias nervosa. The sequence continues at coordinate 11,225 of JAECUM010033941.1, forward strand.
GACGTAATCACGTATGCTTAGGAAATGACCTTGGCCACAACCAATCGTTTACGCCGGTTGTTTATCCAGTCTGCAATCTAAAATAATGCTTACGCAAGCGGAGAGTCATATTTACGTTCTAAATAAACACGACGTTTCTTTCCAAAATATCAGATCCCGTGAACATAATCATCATCATAATAAAATATACAAAAATGAAATAAAAATAATTCAAATTTTAACACACAAGTAATTAAACTACATGGTCGTAACAACGTATACTCTAAAGCCATGGACAAAAATTAAGCACACAACACAGATCTACATAACACTACAAATGCACTAAATTCTTGAAGCGATTGTTATATGTTTCATGCAAATGTCTTCTTGCAAGATGTTATGTGTTTATAGAAAATTATGTACATTGTGTCAGAGCTGTATATCAAGTGGCAAAGTATATATATCTGTTGAAACTCCAGCAAACTATTTTCAATACATGTTATTTTCCTAACATGTGTTCTATTGATCTAATATTTGATGTTCTCCATTTTCGTCTCAATGATGTCTTAATGAGTAAACCAAGGCTTCTTATCCTTATTCAGAGAGTGAATATTTATATCCTGCAGAATTGCATAAGGAAGACTTTTTCTTCAGATTCCTGAAAGATATATGATGTTCAGAATCCAAATGGAATACTGTCAAATATTAAAAGAGTTGTCCAAAATGTGTTACCCGGAAAAAAGGTTGTAATCAATTAAGTTTACTCTGCAGGGTAAATTTGAAATGATGCTTGAAAAGATATCTCGCTTCATAAGACCAAAATAAAGCCAAAACAAAGTGTGATGAAGTACTTTCAAATCAATAGTTACCTTATGTTAAATTTATAATTGCTGATGAACATATACAGTGTCTCAAATTAACTTTCAAACGAGTAAGAGTTACACGGAAAGTGTCTTATATCCGCCAGTGTACTTTGTACATGTAGTGCGGTTGATGCTCTTTAAACCCCTCAATCATAATCAGAATCATTCACCCGTGCATGTTTCGTTATTTGCAATATATTATAACCATTTATCTTTACATTCCAGTGAAAGCTGTGCTTATTGGTTTGTGTGTTTTTGGATGACATTAAAGGAGCATAAACCATTACCAAGATTTCGCAGATGTAGATGGTTTTGAGTGCATAATCTTCTTGCTTTTTGTGGGAGACATGTGATATTCGTAGAGTCTCTTTGCTGTAGGCATTGGGCAAGAAGGAGATTATAGTATATGTGTAATTGTCTTTCCTCTTCCTGTAATTGTTTAGAGACTCGATGTTTATGAGGCTGGAGACATAGAATGGAATCTGAATTTTGTCGTATGTCAGTAACGTTTTAATCAGACATGTTATGAACCAAGATTTTGCTAACCCTTGTGTTTGAAATGTTTTGGTCCCTCGATAAAGACAGCACGTTTCCCAATTGCTTTCTTGAACTCATTAATCTTATTGCAATGCATGGTTTGTTTGCAAACACAATTATTTCTTTTCAGGGTATAAAGATATGCCTGTAAGAGTGAGTGCACTCGTTGATAAAGTTCGTGTACAAATTCGGATACGGATTTTCCGCATTTGCGTTCTGCCTAGAAAATGTGCATCTGCACTGGTAAAGAGTGTAACAGTATTTGCAGTCTCTAGATTATTGGTATTATACAGTGTACCGCGGAAAAACACAGAGATGGAGTTGTGTAATCTAAATTATAAATTTTTATAAATACACCCATACAAAGATATGCTAGTCTAATGCAATGAGACATGAAATCTATAAGTTAGTCAAACGCACTTTCAGATGATTCCACTGAATTTATTTTAGCAATCTCGGACGACAACAACTTTTATCCGGATGGATTTGCTGTGGACTTCTCAACAGGAAACATTTACTATACAGCAGTTAGTTATGTCAATATATACCAGAGTCACATCGGAGTTATAATGCCAAATGGAAAGCATAAAGTAATTCTTACTCGACTGAGTAATCCAAAAGGGCTCATCGTCTATCCATCGAAAGGGTAGGTAGATCTTGTATTGTCTCTATAGATGATAGGAATATCCTGATGCCTCATATACAAAATTTTATTTTAACTGAAACAATAGTCGAAAGAGAGTGTTTAATCAGTACGTTCCTGTGCTGCCCACAGTACCAAAGGCCTTTTTTGTGTACTTGGCGCACAAATCTAATATCTTTTGGTTCCAATCATTATACAATATTAATATTTAGCAGCATCTGATATCTTTATATTTGTAGCTGGCTATACGGAAAGTAAAAAAGGACTTTAATGTAATTATGCAAAGATTAAAATTATAGAAAAATAAATCTATGGCAGCACAGACTTTGTTTTACTTCTTGCTAATACTATTTTGCTTCTATCCTATTATGCTTTACCAATATTTACACTAACAACCAAGAGTTAAAATCTATGCATTTCAGACTGCTGTTCTACATAGACAGTGGCCATGAGAAGTATATAGGGCAGGCCAATATGGACGGCACCCTTGCATCAGTTCTTCTGGACATTTCTAATGATAGATGGCCCATCGATTTCACCATCGATTACAAAAGTAATTTATGTGTAATTATGTCCAAACGTTAAACGGAACATTTCCAGTATGTCGCATTTATATATGTCTTGGAAAAATGTACATCAGTCTCTATCAGTTAAGGCTTTGAAAACCAAAACAAACTTAGTACATCTCTCTTATTTGTATGCCCATGAACAAAGGTATTCTGCAATTGTCACTTGAAACCTAGATTAAATAAATGGAAAATCCAACCATGACGAGAGTCACTAGAATTTTATAATTATTCCAATCATTATAGCATTGTTGCAGATGACTACCTGTACTGGTTGGACGACGTGGACAGTAGTATCTGCTATTGCAAGCTGGACGGGACGAATTACCAAACATTGGTCAAATATCCTGACGACATTCTAAATGGTTTGGCTTTGTACCAGGATTACCTGTATATCAACGCCGAGGAACGCTCGTAAGTATTGTAATAAACGATCCAACGTGTCCTCTCCGAAGAATCCTAAAAAAAGTTTATATCAATGAATCATGGTCCACTTTGGACACATTTGTGGAGTATTGATTATCTTATATTTTGTCCGCTGTAGAGGCAGATAATGGTACTGTTGCGTCTTCTGGAATATCTAGTCCAAAGAGGCAGTATATTTCATGGCCTCTTTATTCGATTCATTTTTTTATGTTTCTACTGTTATATTCTCCATTAAAGGAAAATGATAGCAAAAATATGAACGAATTACTATTACACGTTTTGACCTTTGGTCCGTTTGTTTCTGTTAGAAGAAAGTGCTCCGAAATAGCCACTGGGTCTTATTAGTACATATATAATATAATTAATATCAACATACATGTATAATAAACACTCCATGATTTTGCCCGGTTATATGGGTATCATCATAATACTGTAAATGGTACTTGACCTTGATTTGCATTCTGTTTCAAAACAGTATGTCTACAGTACATGGTTTGTGGTCTCAGAAGGTCTCGTCTGAGTTTCTTCGTCAAAAAAAAAAAAAAAAAAAACTGCCCAATTTCAGTTATTTGCAGTTACAAAGCAGTTTGTTATTAACTGACATACACTGAAAGTTTAATTAATTACTAGTGTTTTATTTGTAATGATCAGGATCATGAGAAAAGTGAATATATCCAACCCCAATGACACCACGGAGTTTGCTGATTATGGAGAACTAGGAAGTATTGGTTCCTTTAGCATTTACTCCTCTACGGTTCAAAGCAGTAAGTAATCAAAGATACATTAATATATCGACAAGTCTTACAAGCCCAAGCTTTCTCAAACAATATTTGATACATGTATTATATAGAAAATTATATTTTGCTTAACAATATTATATATATATATATATATATATATATATATATATATATATATTATATATATATATATATATATATATATATATATAGATGGTGACCAGCACCTGGGAAAAATAATTATGGCACAATGTCGGTGCTACGGTGCTAGCGATTAAGTAAATGAACCTTTGCCGTATTAAATACGAATATATGAAGTACAAACATTTGTGTCTCAATGCGAAAGACCATACTTTAAAGTCATTTTCCTGAAACTATTGGTTAGGTCTCATCACATTTAATAAATGTGATCTGTATTTCAGAAAATGCATTCTGTTCTGCGGGTAATGGAGGTTGTTCTACGTTCTGTTTCCCAACCCCGAGTGGTGGTCTATGCGCTTGTGAAGATGGTGTACACCTTAGGGACGGAAGTGACAAAGTTTGCTCTAACAGTAAGCTATTTGATGCTTTATAAAGCTATTGCATTTTTACTCTTGATACAATTTAACTGCATGTAAGTCAAATAATGTCCCATCTTGAACCATAATTCATTTATAAAACGTGAATAATATAGATACATAAAGTGAACATCACACATAATGACAACGAATAAATAAACAACGAGAACTATTCTCATATCTAAATTTTATCAGAGAAGCCGTAAAATATTAACTTTTGATAGTTTATATTCTTGCCGACGTACATGTTACATTCTGTTTTCACCAGACTTTACTTGCGGGTCTCCATAATATAATATTATTGCGTTATTATTTGTTACAAAACCAATGTTCAAAATATAGGTTACATGTGGATATTTGTTGACAGGAAGGCAAAAGGTGTCTTATTACTATATCTTAAAATGTTACTCATTTCTGCCTGGATTTAATTGGATGGGGTATTGCATAATGACGGCGATTACACCATGACTTAAACCAAAAATAAAAACGCTTCAAATATTGCTTGGCATACAGTTTAAATTCTGTTTCATTTCAGTTCTTCAGTGTCCGGTGATGCAGGGTGCAATTATAGTGTCTGCTGATTGCCAGCGTGTGAATGGAAGCAAATGTAACTTTACCTGCCCACAAGGCTATAATGCACGACAAGGTGTAATGAATGTAATTTGTAATGGTGTCACGTATACACCGGCAGATTCGTGTGAAGGTGCGTATATTCTACTGTCACCCTTTCTTTCGGAATACGTGTCTGGCTTTCAGAACACGGCAGAATACCGTATCATATATATATATATATATATATATATATATATATATATATATATATATATATATATATATATATATATATATATATATATAAGGATAAGGAACTGCTATTCACCTCGCCGCTCAGTCACACGTGCGTCAATATCGATCCCTAGGAAGGAATCATAAAAGATGCAGTAATAAACGGAATTTTGAGCTCATTGGATCTACATATTCCCTCAGAACGGAGGGTGGAGGGCGGTGGAGATAGGGAGATCCAGGTCATTCGGAGGGGCTTCGCGCGTTTCATTCATCAATAATCCTCATCCCTTCTACCCTCTTCACGGATGCAACGTCAGATCGGTAAAAGGATGCCTTTCTACAGCAGGAGATACTGTCGCCCATCAAAACAAAAAAGGCGGTGTAGCTTGTATAAAGACCACAATCCCCTGGGTTTCTCTTTGAGACCCACCATCAACTGAAGTCGCCTCGACAAATTCAAGATGGAGACTAGTTCGAACCGCCTCTTCGTTCGATGGGACGAGTATTCTCTCAGTCTTAATTTGACCGAGGTATATGTTTACTTTCCTCTCCTCCTCTGGGTTTATTCAATGCTGCAACGGACTAGATCCGCTGGAATGCTGAGAGCACAATGGCATCCATTTTCATGTCCCCTGATCAAACAGTCATAATCACGGCTGAACAAGAGAATCCCTCTGAAGAAGCCCACAGCAGAGATAGCGATAAATACCGACGTCAATGTGCACGGTTTGCGTGCCTACCTGTTGACGACCTTCACTACCGTCAGCGACAAGTGGTAACGGTATCTACAAATCAACATCTTAGAAATAAAGGCTTTCATCAACGTCTTTCACTTCTGAGAAGATCGACTCTGATACGAGAACGTATATCATTAGGTCCGACAACTCTGTGGTGGGGACCTATCTCCTCAAACAGTGTGGCACCAAATCAACCGACCTGCGTGTTCTGATTTGGCAGTTTATATGTTGGTGTGACATTCTCCATATCAACATATAAATCCGACGCATCTACAGAAAACTCAATGTCTTGGCCGACACTCTATGCAGGATAGTTCAAGTCCTTCACATGGAATGGTCTCTCCATCGATCAATCATCACTCGAATTTGTGCACTTTGGGTAATCCGATAATCGACTTCTTTGTGACGAGGTGAAATCACAAACTACCCACCTTAGTATCATCAATTACTGACCCAAATTCAATCATCTTTTTGGGGGCGTTGTGGGCATTTTCATAGTCGCCTACAGTGCTGAGACCGAACAAAATCCTGAAGTTACTGGGTTAGAATGGCAATATGATTCTGATAGACCCTATGAGATGGGACAAGTCCTGGGTGATCTGTCTTCTCGTTCTAGCGAAATATATGCCCAGGACGATTCCGGCCAACCCGAATCTTCTCCAGAAAGCATTATCACGGGTGGACCTTCCTTGCCCGGACTGTTCTCTTCTTCTACGCACTCGGCTCGTATCAGGACAACCTTGCATAACACAATTTTAACCTTTGATTGGCTAGAGAAGAAGCCCCTCGACTCTGAAGGTTAATAAGAGAAAGTGGCATGTTTTTCGTGACTGGTGCCATACCAACAACATCAACCCTCTGTGTGCCTCAATTCCTCAACTGGTCAACCTTTTTCTCTGGCTCTTTGAGGAGAAACATTTGGCCCCAATCACTACCAAAGGCTACCGCCCCATATACTGGACGCATTTTGGCATTGTGGAAGACACAATGTTTGGCAGGATATAGACCTATCTGATATTTTAGACCTTTCTGGTATCAATCAATCAAACTCCCTCATTCCACATGGAACCAATCCTCTGGTTTTACATGATACTCATGGTCTCCAGACAAATGTAATATAATCAACACAGCTTGTTTGCTTCGCTGGATGAGCTGGTGAAAATTTTGTAGGTAAGAAGATTTAAATATTCATTTTCTGAACATTATGTTAGGGTCACAGATCAAATAACACCAGGCTGTATTGCTTATGTAATTAGTAGAAAGCGTTATCGTTCACTTGGGGATCAAGCTATTTCTCCCTAGAGTGCTATCCAAGGTAGAATTTGGATGCACAGCATCCCCTCCTTCTATTAATTATTATCTTAACGTAATTTGTTTGGGATTGGTATTCGAAGAAGAAATCAAACATTTAAGTAAATTGTGTTTCTCCAAGAATACATGCATAATCACATTACTCAAAAACTTTCCCAATCACCCCGTCATGCGAACATCCTTGTTAGTATCTAGTTCAGTCAAAAACTAGTGACATCTGGCGGTGCCAAGGGGTGGTAACGTGCAAGAGTTATTGAATTTTGTCTACTGAAATGGACAGAAAAAGACTCTTTTCGTCTTTTAGTATGGATGTATTCGCGAGGTAGCAGGCTAATATTCATCACGTAATGTGATTGGGTAAGTATTCTTGGAGAAAACATAATTTACTTAAAACTTTGTTTTACCCAAAAGGCCTGAAGAGGGCTGTTATCAATAAGTTTGGAATAATAAACTGCTTGTACAGTGTTTAAACCTATCAACCGATGAAAAATTAATGCATTTTTATCAATTTACTTTTTGCCCATTTCTTGAGTATGATTTGGTTAGCTTTCGCGCAACATGATATACTGAATAAGTTCTGTATCAAAATAGAACATTCACCGGAAAATGGGCCTCTTTAAATTTTACAGAGATTAAATGTCCAGATTCAATTGCGAATGGGAAATGGTTAAATTGTGACTTTGCGGTTGGGAAGGCCTGTGAATATACCTGTGACTACGGTTTAACAACGAACAATACAGAGACGGAAGTCGAATGTCAAATCAATGGAAATTGGAAATCAGTTTACCTAGACAATCTTTGCAAACGTAAGTAGCATAACATGCAAGGAAATGCTTTCTTAGATTATGGTTAGAAATGATCAAAGTTGTTTCTTGAATAAGTGGTGGACACAAATAAACCCCCAAATTATGTTAAGAAAAATATCCATAAATAATTGTACCATGTCTGCCGCCTTATTTAATAGTGATGAATCCATGCTCCGGAAAACTATGCAGAAAGTATTAATAATTTAAAGTGTTAATTTTAAGCATCGCTCTGAAAATCTAATCACTGAATTTCATTTTGGTATAACAAAAAAAGCTGCGACTTTTTAAGAGATCAGATAGTTGTTTGATTTCCATTTTAATTGTACATAACAGCTATTACTTGTCCAAGGGAATTTAGTCAGGGTATAATTTCTAGCACATGTGAAATCAAAGTCAGACAGAGCTGTGACTACGATTGCACGGAACATGGTTACAAGAAAAATGAAAATATCTCAAAGATAGAATGTACAGAAGCTAGCACGTGGGACAGAGATATGAGCGTCATTTGCCAACGTATGTTTATATGATTATACTTTAATTTTATAGAACTAATACCTTAATGAAATACAGATAATAATGACATTTGACCTGATAATTGTAAGATATATATATATATATATATATATATATATATATATATATATATATATATATATATATATATATATATATATATATATATATATATAGGATGTGTGTGTGTGTGTGTGTGTGTGTGTGTGTGTGTGTGTGTTCATCCATGCTGTTATAAATGCAAATTTATCATAATATCATAATCATTACATCAGACGTTTGATATCAATCAAACCATAGTCCTGCCTATTTTAAACTCTAAAGATTGTTCTTATTAGATTAATTAATTTTTAAATTGAAATAGACCAAAAAATTATTTTATTTGGGGAGCCATTATATACAGGTATTGTTTCTAAGTAGCTTTATTCTATCATTCGTACTATTGGTAGCCTTTGAAAAAATCTGAAATGTTGTACTTATGTTCTAAAAAAGCATTTGCTAAAATCGTTTTCTTCAGTTCTTCTCAGATTTATCATGGACATTACCACCATATTGTGTTATGTTATCATACACCATCAGAAACACCTTGCCTTGTATTTCAATACCATTATAAAATGTCCCTTAGCCAAAAGTTTTCATTTTATTAATGTATGAACTTAATGTCCTCTTGCATTGTTTGATTCACTTGACGTTCCTCTGCACTGATTAAGACAGACAACACATATTGTTTGCACAATTGATTGAAAACGATGCAAAAATTCATATCATCAAATGAATGGAATGTTTCTTTTAACTGATGAGATGGATTTGTATTTGATAACGTGTCCATGAAAAATAAAGTGCTTCTTCACTTAATGCATTTTCAACGGACGTTTGTCCTGTCACTTTCAGCATCTCCAGAAATGTTGTTAGCTGGAAAGAGTGAAGTTAACCAGGCGGCAATAGGTTCTGGAATCGCCATAGGAGTAACCGTTGTCATTGTCATCATTGTGGTCGCGGTATTCTTTATTCTCAGAAGGTACGTAGAGTGGCTTGCCTATTTGTGGTTGCAACCATTTGCTTATCGCTACTGTCACGGAAACAAAGCATGTATCAGAACCTATATTAAATTATAGGAATAATGCTAGAAAAATTGAAATAATATCGGCTGACAATCAATGTCATAAATACTTGGTTTAAAGATAAGTTGTTAACACATGTGGTAAGATATTTTTGTATATAGTACAATATGACCATAATTCGAATATGTATATGATATTATACCAATTTCAATTTCATCCGTTTTCGCTTTTTAAATACTTATATAATCTAGTTATCGTCTTAAGAAAAACTTGTGAATAAAAATAGAAAAACTCCTAATAATGAAGTGTGCAAGTAATCGATAGCTAACTGACATCGTTGACTAAAGTTTATTGTTTTGACTTATTTCTAGTTATGGAAAGGTTGTTAGCATGTAATGTTTTCTTTAGAATGTCCCTTGCATCCACAAGTGTCAAATGGACAAAAAGACTTTTGTGGCTTGCTTTCTAAATCGTGAAAATTTAATTTTACCACGTAGAGAAAAATATGTTACTTCTCAGTTTATTTTATGACGTTCCTCGATGTTATATTTGATTTCTTATGTCAAATGCGCATCAAAATATTTACGTAATCATTCATTGTCATATACGAGCGCAATCTATTTTTTAAACTAATTAAATTTAAAATCGTATCATACGATACATAAGCTAACTCATGTTTTTGCGCTTTACAGAAGAAAACGTAGCTCGGCCTTTGTTCCTAACAGAATGCAGTTGGAAGTGATGAATGCGACATTTGGTCACGAGCCAGACAATGGATTCGCGGAGATCTCGTTTGAAAAAGGTGCAGTCCATATTATTGACGCTAAAAAGACATAAGAACCCCACAACCTAACGCCGCATAGTATAAATGCTGGCAGAGATACTTCTAAAATACACGATCAATCTCTGGCAATTCCTAGACCACGTGGCAAGGAGAATCAGCACACCAATAAGTTCTAAATTTGTTTGTATTCAGTTCAGACAAGCAATCCATATCAGGAATGTAACGCACGATCGAACGTTTAATTGGTGATTCACTTTGCTCCTTTATTTTGTTTATTAAATTAATGCCAAACAGTTCAAAATTTAGCTTCACAATTATATAATTTTGGTTCATGTTTACTGAAAGAATGTATCTTGAATCTTATTATATAAGCGAATGCAAGCAATGTTTGGTCAGTCAAATAAAAGATTCAAAGTGTGTTCACGTTTTTCTAGTGTGTACAAGTTTTGCGTATATTTTACGTATATAGACTGCCCATCTTGGGAATTAGGACATTTAGTTCTTTCCACAAAATATTAAAGATTTTAATTGGAGTGTTAGATTTCATTCTGAGATAAATATGCTAAGATAATGAAGGATAAGTAAATGTTGGCCGTATTAATATTATGCGCCAGATTTGTCCTAAATGGCAATATTTTGGGTGTTGGGATGCTGTGAATGGAAATATTGACGCATTTTTATGCCACAAGGATAAATTTAGGAGATTATCAAAATTTAATATGAAGTAAAATTATACATTCAGTTTTAAATTGAAGTTTGAGTCAGTAGGAAACGTATATTTACATTCTGCCAACTATTGTGTGAAGCTTACGAAAAGATAAATAATGCTCAATCTCATAATAACAATCTTGGTCGTACGTTGACGTGTAAGGGATTGTATGGAATGTTTCGAGTTTCAAATTCATGTAAAGCCTTCGCGATTAAGGCATCACTATTTTAAGTATCAGTTTGATTTTTTACGATGGCGAAGGCGCTAATGTTAACACTTTTTATTTTGTTTGCTTAATAGTTTTATGTATCTTTTATTTCCATGATGACACTTTATTTTGTGACAGGATGTCTTAGCAACTTTGATTCGAGGTCACGCTTAGATCAATAAAGCAATCCTCTGAGTGTAATACCCTGCATGCCAGCCACTGCGTGCTTAATTCTGATTACAGCCAATGTGTCCAAAATACTCATGAAACAAACAATGAAATAAGTACTATGCAATTCCTGCAGACGGCTATAGTCTGAGTTTTATATTCTCGTATGTTTTAGGTGAAAGAGAAATAGTAGCGCTATTTTATTTCTTTTAAATCAAATTTCTGAGAAGAATTTAACACAGTCAGATACTATTATATTATAAAGACCATGTATGTATAACTAGGTAGCATTATAGTTTGAAGCCAAAGACTTACTTTTATACAAGATAATAACATACATATGTGATCAGACCTGGACGTCCCAGTAGTTTAAACCCGCGTTTATGACCTATTCTCAACTCCTGGTGAATGAAAAATTACTTTTATTTTAAAGTTAATTATTGTTTGTATTATTTAATACATTATCTGTAGCTCTAATTCAAGCTGACACGTTTGATGATCTACTGAGCAGGAATTTCATTCTTGATTACCTAGTCATCGCTATCGTGCATCATTGCCCCATGAGACGACTCATAGAATCATCCACTGTCACGGTATGTGCCTTGAATTAGCAGCGAATGTATGTATGATGTGTTGCTTATAACGAATTTTGGTGAAAAGATTGGATAGGTTAGGGTAGTGATCATCCGTTGGAATGTATTGACACTGCAATGAGATTGCATCGTCGTGATGTATGTAAAAGTGTAGGCTCAAAAATAAATACTGACCATAGTCAAATTAGGTTTTCAGTCACAGTTTAACTGTTAAAACAAATATAGATGGATTTATAGTGGTCTGACGACATGCATTTATGTTATGTGAAGTCCAAGAGTTCAATAAGAACTTTTCTGAAATGGAAATGTCAATAGGAAGAAAACGAAACAAAAGAAAAACAAGGTCAGCAGCAGGGAGGGTGAACAGACCGCTTGGCCGAATCATAACCCATTAAGACAAATTTGGTATCAATCATAACCAATTATGGTCCCAATTATATAGATACCTCACTTACTTACACACAGTGATCCGTGTATTGGTCGACCCTCCCCGTTGCTGTGGTTTTTATCCAAACATTGTATCAAGTCCGTTACGATATCTTGACCTCGGATCATGCAAATTTATTGTTATGAAACCAAACTAGGTAGCTTGTGCTTTTGAAAAAAAGTGTTTGAACTTAACCATATCCATGTCCCCTGAACACCAAGTATAATAAATATTTTGCAGCGTATGATTATCAACTCCGTTAAACACAACTAAACTATTACAATTATCCCTGATCACTTTTGGAATTTATGTATAACGCTGTGTAACATAAATCACGTCTGTATTTTTATGTCTACCTCGAGAAAATATCCTAGCTGGATTTGATTGTTTGTCCAGCATGACATCATCGTAAACTACAAGATTGTTAATACCACCATCAAGGTCATCTACAGATGGCGCTTCATCAATATCAGTAATAAAATCAATAACATCAACGTCTTAATTTAACAATTTTGCATTTTCATTAAAATCCTTGAGTACTTCATAGCACCGCTGATCATCTACAGATGGAGCTACTAAATATAATTTATCCCACTTCAGCCATCTCATTATCAAATTAAGCAATAATTGTGTTTTGCCTGATCCAGATGGACCTATTATTATCATTCTGATAGAATTCGGTAGCGCTGGGTGATGCTTAACTGGCTCTTGTTTTCGTGTCGCAGAAAAGTCAATTATATCCATATAATAAATAATATGAATTTATATTGTGTTTGATGCCGTGCAGTCACGTCCACCACTGGATTAACAACAATAATAACAAAAAATAAAAAACGCGCACTGACAGGTAAGTGTGCTGAGTGTGGCACAAAAAAAATATAAATTTATTCCTAACAAATTCAAAGTCGGCGGTGACGCTGCTGCTTCGTTGGGAAAATTACCAGAATTACCGTGGGCGAAATATCCCGGGGAAAAACACTTACCGGGTTATAATTATTGTGGACCAGGAACTCGTTTAGATATCCGTCTTGACAATCAAGATCAACCGCGACCTGGAGAATATCCCGTAAACAAGATTGGTCAAGCGTGTTCCGTTCTTGATATTGCTTATCGAAGTAAAGATTTACAACAGCGACATCTTGCCGACATCAAATTAATTCATGCCATAAATAATATAAAAGATAAATCGTTTCGAGAAAAATTAGCTGCTTTTCTGGTAAAAGCTGGTATGAAAGGTAAAATTATGTTAGGGGCTGGGTAATTAATTATATGATTATTATAATGGAGTCTATTTAATATTCCCCGAGAGGATATTGGAAGGGCAAAGCAGCTATTAGTAAACTCGCTGAAGCTGCAAAGGTTTCACGTGCTGTTGCTGCAGCGTGGTTAGCACGACAAGCAATATGGCAAATTTATCTACCACCACCTAAAAAAATTCAGTATGCACATTTTGATGTCAGCGTTCCCAATGAAGTTCATCAAGCAGATATTTTATTTTTACCACATGATACCATTAAGATTGGTAGACATCAATCACGCACATACAAATACGCGCTAACTGTCGTTGACGTTGCAAGTAGATTTAAAGAAGCAGAACCACTGTCGACAAAGACAACAACTGAAGTTGCATCTGCGTTTGAATGAATTTATCAACGTGGTGGTCTACGATGGCCACAGTTGCTACAGGTTGATCCTGGCAAAGAATTTCTTGGTGCAGTATCATCGTTGATGAAAAAAACGTAATGTCAGAAGCAAACGAGGACACATCGAAATTCATCGTGATCAGGCAATCGTTGAAAGATTTAATCGAACACTTGCTGAGCGGTTATTTGGATACCAGTATGCGAAATAAATAATTTGTACAGGTACAAGATCTCTTGAATGAGTTGCAAGATTATCAAGTGTGATAGCTGCGTTAAATAATGAAATTACTCTATGAAATGTTCTAATGCAATCACAAAAAAATATATACCAATACAACGTGAATCTTCCTCTCAACCAGTATTAGGTAATGTGACTGTAAGGTATTTATATGAACCTGGTGAACTTGAAGGTGGTAAAAAAGAGCAACTGATCCTATCTGGAGTGTGACTACACATAAAATTTCTAGCGTGGTTAGATCTACTGGTAGACCTGCAATCTACAGACTGGATTCAACTGCTCCTTAGCGTGAATTTGTTCGCGAACAATTACAAATAATTCCTAAAGACACACAATTACCACCGCGTTCACTTTTGTAAACTATCACCCCTACGTCGATTACATCCAAGACAGGTCAGCATCACATTATCACGTGTATGACCAAGATCACTATTAATTCTGTCTACGGTAAATTGTTTTGGATTATTACAAGAATACTTCCACAACATGTGACAGTTACAACTTGCACAATGATTATTCTGTCGTTGTTTGAGTATTATAATAAATTCAACATCAATGTCAAAATCACGATTATTTTGTTTGTCACATTGCTTATATCCAAATAGTTTTTTTCTTATTATGCTAATAACTTCAGTGCCACTGATAGTTTGATTATTATTTTCTGTGGAGTCTATGATAACTCTGTGTAGTTGAGATATTCCCCTGACTCTAGATACTGCTAGATAAACTAAATTTGACCACTCGATTCTATCATCGACAATCCAGATATTTGTATCAGTAATAGTTAGCCCTTGTGACGAATGAATTGTTATAGCATATCCTAATTTCCACGGTGAGTTATTCATGATCAATGCGCTCTCAACAACATCAACAGCAACCAAAACAATATCATTCAGCACAAGATTTTGTTTTTCATTTGTTCCCGGAATTTCAACGTCAATATTCTGTCGTCGAGTATCTGCTGGGCGATAACACAACGGCACAGGTAACGTTGGAAATCTTTCCTTGTGACGCAGGAATAATTTTTCTTGTAATTCATGACGAACTATTTTTCTACTCGCAACTATCAAATCATTTGGTCTCCACAAATTCCACAAATCATTTACAGGAGTTTCCGAAATTATTTCACGCATTATCTCACATTGTATTCTATCTGGCTGTATTCTGATTAATCTTTTAAATTCTTTTAAAGGGTCATCAATAGCTCTATGATCATCATTTATTTCTTCGTAATAATCCACAAACGATTTTAACCACTTGTGCGGAGACTGCCCAACGAAAGGTGGTGGTTGACCATGATCGCCGCACATAATCACAGCAGCATTTTTTGTCAATAACCAATCAAGAAATATTTTTAATGTTTCTAAAGATACTGCACACATCTCATCCCAAATAATAATCCTCGGAATATATTTCTCGCCCATTAGCTCAGGTGTCAATGTGTCTCCACACCATCTGAAGAAACTATGATAAGTTTGAGATTTTACCCCTCGTTGTTTTATTTCTCTTGCTAGTCTGTGTGTAGGTGTCAACACAATCATGTCTAAACTCCGAAATAAGTCAATCGCACGTGTTGTTTTACCAGATCCTCCAGGTCCATTGAGATAAATGGTTTTATGTCTAGCCACGGGATCGAATACACACGGTGATGTTGATACTGGTATTTGATTGTCATTACCGTAGTATGTCTCCGCGATATCAACATCTGCTGTTTCAGAATAATCGAGTATACTTTCTTGTTTTATTCGCCATGATCCCCATTCGCCGCTACCGAGTAACGGTTTTACCAAATCTAAATATTTTTTATCCACAAAAAATGAATCCGTAGCAACTCTGACAGCATAACAAGGAAATCTATTTATCCTCGATAATAAATTTATAGAAACGTAAGCGAGCATAGAAGATTTTAAATGAGTAAATTGCGGCGACTCACCATCAAGATAACTCATTACTGTACCTAGTTTAGGTCCGTCTGACAAATAAGCATTGCTTCTGCTTATAAATGTTCCTTTGTTTGTTGTATCAGTAATTATAAAATCTAACTCAGCATCGTCCATGATCAATCTTGTACAATGCCGTTTATGATCATACGAACCACCTTGAGTAAATTTACCAATTATGTTCCTACCGAGATCTTTTGTAACTTTATTTTCGTAATCGATAGTATCCTAATCCGTCAGTGGTGAATGTTGCTTTTGTTGTGGTAGCCAAACTTGTTTCTGCGAATGATATGATAGAATAGCTTCACTCACACTCAACGACATTAAAATTCCAGCATCAAGCATGTATCGTAATAACACCGTTGGAACCCAATGTCGCTGAGAAAAATGTCTACCAAACCACGCATAAACGATAGGATGAAGATGATCGCGGAACTTCAACGATTTTACACAAGCAAATGCAGTTAAATCAAAATCAGGCAATGGTCCATTGATCGACACCCTTGTCATTTCGTGCGTGGGATGACCAAATCTATCAAAGTACTTAGAACACTCCCTGTATCCGAGAAAACTTCCAGGATAACACGCAACCATATCAACGGATATAACTTTACGATGATCGTATTTGGTATTCCACAATCCGCCATGCCCATATTCGACACAACTACGTTGAACATCTTCAAGAAATTCTGATCGTGTCGGCGACCATGAATTTGTCTTCGGAGCAAAGTGAGCCGCAACTGATGGAACTGTAAAACAATTATTTAGTAATTGTTCAACTTCAACATCATCAGAATTATATTTCAGTGCAAGATTCTTCATTTCTTCATGAAGAGATTCTCTACGGTAAATATCTCCGTTAGGTCTTACAAACTGATCGTAATATGCGGATTCTGAACTCTGAAATAACCAAACAGACACAGGGTCGCTCTTACTGATATCACTGATAGCATCGAATATATAATCGTCATAAAATCTAACTGTCCTATCTCGTGGAAATATTGTTACAGCATCAGTCCATGCATGGGCGTTATGATCAATGATTGTTATTGGAGCTCCTCTTGATGGGTATTTTGACTTATATAAAATCTCTCCGGTCAGTGTTTTTATTGTTATTGGAAATTTTAATTTCTTTTCTAGCTTAGCAACGTCACTGATACATGCTCCGGTATCTCTAACTGTTTCTGCCCACTCGTTTATTTTTGTGCGTCTTAGATCTGTTAAACCATTTCCGCGTATTGCTTTTGAGAAATGTTCCATAACTCGTTCAGCTACGCAGTTTAGTCTTGAAATTTTCATTGGTTTGAGATTATCAACGCTGGATTTATTATTTAGCTGATATATTGCATATATAACCGCAGTAACAGGATATGCTCGTTCATAATATGGTTTATCAATGCCGGTAAGCACACCTGGCTTGGATTGTTTATTTAATGTAACAGTATTATTTCCAGTATGAAGTCGTACGGGTTCGCGTTTGTCACGAATAATCCAAGTATCATCGTCTGTCTGAACAATAAATTTTACTAAAATAATATATCTCTGCGCGTCAAGGTAGTTAAGAATATTTTTGCCTCGCTCGTCACTCATTCTAGCATCAACAACAACACCTTTGTCGCTCATAATCCTGAATGTGGACCAAGTATGAGCCGCATCATCATTGCGAAATTCTTTTTTGCCTTCACGGACACGATCGGTTATCTCGCTATTTATCAGAGCCAAATCTTGCATTGAAAAATTAAATTTAGATTTTGGTAATTTGTCAAGATCAAATCTTGCAGTGGAAGGTTCAATTGTGGATAATCTCTCAAATTCCTCCATACTATATTTAAGACAAATATGTATGTTTAATTAAACTTTAATAATATATATA
>JAECUM010033942.1:0-53569 GCA_016617855.1 Megalonaias nervosa
ACTGATTGTCTGGTTAAATCTAAATGTTCTAGTGAAAAGTAATAAATTGGATACAGCGATGTAAAATCTAGCTGCGATATTTGTAAACCAGTATCAATATTCTGATCACGTCCCATAAATGTCATTAATCGATGATATGCACGTGCTACATGATTTTGATCGAAATTCAGTAATATATCCTCGGAGGGTTCTTGGTGTCCATTTATCCTTAATGAAACCTCAGAAACACCAAGTTTGTCAAATATCATTATACTTTGTGTCTGATTATTTACTCGTGCAACATTTTGAAACTCAATAAATATATGTCGCGGTGCAGAAACACCTTGCTGAGAAGCTATTTGCCACGTAAATAAACCATTAATTGCACTCTGAACAACATCTGTGGTCATCGTTAACCATGACAACGTTGATTTACCACCTTGACTCATAAAAGATAGTAACCGATCTTCTTCGGATATTGTTGGAGTCGTCACTGGCATCCACAGGGAAAGTTTGGTTAGTACTACTTTACCATGAAGTGCCCTAGTTGCAGCATCATCAGCTCCCTCAACGTGCCACATTGCATCATCGTCTGTAGCCTTTCGTACGAGTACAACCGTATGTTTGGCTGCAAAAATGACTTTTCTGACATTTCTGCAAAATCCAAATATGTGCGACAGTGGAATTGCACATGAAAAATTTCTATCTTTCAACATTGATTTACGTGCTGCAAATCCTAAGTTGAAATCTGGATTTGGAAAAGGTAGATCTTCAACAGCAGCACCAGCAACAGGAACAGCTCGATTATTGGGTTGTCGAAAAATCTGATTTCTACTGTCAGGATGGTCAGAAGTATCCTTGACAAACATCATTGATGGACCAGCTGATCTTGAATAATCATCGCTGTATCTCGCAAGACCAAGTATTGTCGTGGCAACGTCGACGTCTTTCTGAATTGATTCAATATTTTTACCATCAATCATGTACTTAGCGCTGTCAAATAACGCCATAATACCATTATTAGCAAAACCAAAAACATCATTATTATTGTATTCAGTATTATCCGCTTTATAAATTTTACCTTCTACTTCAATAAATGCCTCAGCGGGTAGGAAATATCTACTTGTATCCTGAACCTGTAGTTCAATTCGTCCACGCTGATCTGGAATTCGTGCGTCGTAAGAATAATATTGATAATCGCGCACAGACTCATCTTTGAGTACTGGTGCATCCATGTCAAACGTGGGGTCAGATATGCGCTTAAACATCTTTATTATTATCGTCTTCGTCTAACTCAAAGACCACTTCGGGAAGTGAGACCACTTCCTGCTATCAGACTAGCGGTTATATTTTTTTCCTTTTCCGACATTGGTATATCAGCTAACTCCGCTAGTTTTTGATTAGCGGCTTGATTTATTATTTTACTTACACTTGCGGGCATCACTTCAGTGCTGGCCAATTTCACAGGTTGAGGTCGGGTCGCCTGTGGTCTGCGTATTAATCGTGATAATCTATCTTTGATTGCTGAGAATGCTTTGCTAGCAATATTACCAACAGCGCCTATACCTTTTTCACGAACAACATCAATAGCTTTCTTTCCTAGTTGCTTTGCAATCGGTATTGCTTTTGGGGCTATTCTTCTAAATAGACCCTGAACAACATCACCTAGTCCATCTCCGTAGGTCGTTTTGTATACTGGTAATCGAGAGTTTATTACCCTGACCATGGTAGGTCCACGAGTATTGTGTATGATCATATTATTATTAAGTGACTTTATCACTAATTACATACTTAGTCACTGTGGTAATCATCGGCGATTTCATTAATGAGAGACCGATATACATTAATATCCATGATACCGCCTGTAAATAATCGTTTGCAAATATCAGCTGCTTCATTAATGATTTCTGGGGAATTATTACCAGCTCGTTTTCCTCCAATGAGAATTTCTAATCGATCGACATCAGCAAGAACGTTATTGGGGCAAGTAATAAGACCACTTCCTAGACCACTTCCAGTTGCGCCAGGGACGTCTTGAAATTCTTCTTCTTCTTCCTTACCTGTAGTTTGAACTGGTTGTAGTTGTTGTGATCGTGGTAATTTAATCTGTGGTGATTGTGGTAATATTGCAAATTCTTCTTTTTGTTGTCGTTCTCGTCGTTGTTTTATTGTTTCTTGTCGTTCTTGTTTTCGTTGTTCTCGTTGTCGTTGTATCTCATGTTGTTGTTGTAGTATCTTGTGTTGTTGTAGTAGTGGCTGCAGTCGTGGTATTGGTTGCTCTGGTGATGGAAATTTGAGATGTGGTGATGATATTGGTGATGATTCAAATTGTGGTGGTTGTGATATTGGTGATGATTCAGATTGTGGTGGTTGTGATAATCTTTTACTTTGTTTAGTATCTTTTATATATCTATGTACAATCTCATCAAATTCATTAAAACTTTCAATATCTTTATTAGATCTGATTTCTGGAATACCAGTAGCGACGCGATATACATCCTTGATCCAATTGGCAGAGCTTAATGATTTAATATGTTCTGGTTTTACATAATTTTTTCTTTCATAATATCCAAACGCGGCAATATCAAATAATTGGTTTGGGTCCCTGATAGCAGCAATACCTTCAGGTGTAAATTTATCTATTATCTTAATTCTGGTTCTTGGTGGTTGTGGTTGTGGTGGTGGTTGAGCTGCTTGTGGTGCTTGTGGTGGTGGTTGAGCAGCTTGAATACGACCAGCAATATCAGCAGGTAATGTTGCAAGAGCTCGTTGTGTTGCCTCAGTTGCTGTAACAATTTTCTTCGTTGGTTCGACAATCGGTTTAAATAATTTTTCTGTACCTTCTGTAAATTCCACCAGAGACTCCTGACGCGATTGTAGTTGTTGCTTAACAGAATCACGAACAGGTAGATATTTTTTAATTGCCTCTAGTCGCTCTCGAGTTAATTTAGCTGAGTGTGGTTCTCCAATGCTCATTATTGATAATATCTATACTGGCTGTTTAATTTATAGCAGCAGAGAGGGTGGACGACATACGCGTAGTGACCAGATTGTGAAAAAAAAAAAGAAAAAATCTGGTCAATTAGAGAAGTTTTTACTATTAAGACAAAAACTTTTTTTCAGCCTTCGTAGGAACCCTTAAATTTCAAAAATAAGGTCTCTAAAAAGTTGTAGGGTCCACCCTCTCTGCTGCTGTTTGTATGGAGGCTTTCATCACAGTGCGTGAATTCATTGCATGTTTCATAACTCTTTGCACAAACTTTTGAAATTGGAATATAATTTTCCAGTAATGTTCCTACATTACGATACCTGTCAAAATGGAGAATATTGACCTTGAAATTTATGACAAAAAATGATTCCAAAACAACAGAAAAGTAAACGTTTTTCAAGGATCGAGATTTTGGGCATTCACCGCATTGGGACTGTAAGCTATCGATCTGAAGATGTCGCTCCGTTAAATCAACAATGTGTACGAATCATTAGAACTATAGTGTATGTCACACTAATCAAAGTGGTAGCTGTTTAACTTTAGAATTGCGATGAAACTAATATTTAACTTATCACCCTTTTAGGTTCAGTTTTTGTAGACATTTGACTTCATTGTTCTTGGGTGTAACTATTTACATTCGTAGGCGCTAAAGTGTTTTCACTTTCAGATATAATAAACTGTAGTAAGTCAGAGGTAATTGAATAGGTAAACAGTCGGATTCAGTTTCAATTAAAAACGAAAAGTTTATTTAATCATGACCAAGCGTACTGTAGGCCACAAAGGTAAGAGTGCGCTTTCTAGAGGAAGACCGAAAACATAACATCATGAATATCCACAGTACTTTGAATGACAACCATTCATATTCGAAACCCATCTAAAAGAATATAAAAAATACCAAGTTCGTTTTATATTCCTGCATATAAATTATATGATACTTCCCGTTTATTTTACATCGGTCAAGGTAGGGGCATTAAACCTTGTGAAAGGAAGATGAGTACTGGGTAGATGTGCACAGCGTTTTTTAATTTTGATCTATTCCATCAGGGCAAATATTAAGGAACGTGGACAATTTGCATAAAAGTAAAAGTAGTGTCAGATGTATAAAAATTTGTTGAGTTAGTGACTGGTCTTAAAGTTTACCTATGTCATTACTTACGACAGATGCACACACACACACACACACACACACACACACACACACACCTTATTTATAGATACAAACGTGAGAATGCAAAATTATGTCACGAAGATGTTTTCTAAGCCTAACATAATTGAGATCCCACTATAGGACTGTATATGCACATAGTAAGCATGAAAAAATCAAATACTTTTCTTGACTCAAGATTTTCGGCATGGCATGGGTCTTGGTGTGGGGGGTGTTCCAAACTGGAGTTAGTAAAAACTAAGTAAAGCACCTGGATATTCAACTTGATTGCAAAATGTTAGTGAATTTTTATGACGTCACCAAAATCCTTGCATATTTAATCATTTGTGCATCAATATTGCACATAAATTACAAAATTACCAATTCCTTCACAATTTGTAGAAATTTCTAAAACCCTTGTTAAACATGTGAATATATTGACTATTTGGATCAAGCCTGATGATAACTTTTTTAATTTCTTTGCCCCTTTTCCTAATAACGATTTAGTTTCTGTTCTCTACCTATTTCTTTTTAATTTTATTTTGTAATGATAATATTGTACATGGTGATATATTAAGGATACTGAATAACATAGGTTATGTACAATACTAAATAACATAGGTCATTTACTATACTGAATAATATAGGTCATATACAATACTGAATAACATTGGTCATGTACAATACTGAAGAACATTGGTCATGTACAATACTGAATAGCATAGGTCATCTATAATATTGAATAAAATGGTTCTGTGAGTTGAATATGTTTCATACTATTCTTGCATAGACACTTCGTATATTCGTTCTGTACGTTATAAAGACGTGAGAAATACTCTATACAGTATACGATTTGTAATTATCAGAATAATTACACACATATCTCTCGCCATCTTTCCAACCTACCCATCTAAATACGCATGCGTGTACGTATGTGAGCGGAGAGAGAGAGAGAGAGAGAGAGAGAGAATGATTGTCATCAAGAGGCACGAAGAGGAAACACACAGGTTGCCCTTGTGAATTCTGATCCCCTGTCTGTTTTCTACTCCCATCCTTTCAGGATTGCAGTGGCCATCACCGTACCCCCCGCCCTATGTTCAAAGAGGGTATGGGTCTGCTGAAGGAGAGAGAGAGAGGTGTGAAGAGGGTGGTGGGAATGACGTTATCCATATCCGATAGCACTGAAAACGCAGAGATGTCTCCGATATACTACTTTCAAGGGAAGACTTGCATAAATTGATTAGAACACATTGTTTTCAGCCACTCATGAATTTTGAATATATCAAATTGAATTGAAATTACATTCGTTATGAGCAGGAACTCTGTACTTACCATCCAAATGAGGGAGGCCTCTAAAATGTATAGTTAACAGCTCCTATCTGACAGATATGCCACACGTTGGCCGAGTTAAAAAATTTTCATATCTTGAAGTGAATACCCTAGGCTTAGGTTTGAAATATAGCTACACTGATTTGCAATTTTGCTCAAAGCATTCTAAAACACCTGAATAGAATCATTACCTCTGTAAACTATTGGCTTTTACCCCTTGTGTACTGGTATTTATGTATCTGCGGAAGCCAGATGGTATTTTAATATTAACTCCACTGTATGTTTAGGCAGCAGACAGCTGACCGATTAAACGTTTAGCTGATGTTGATAATTCATGAGTTTTAAGATATAACTTTTTCAGATATGAGGTCTATTGCGTTGCCCACTCTTTTCAACTCTTTTAATCTTTCATTCGAATAACAAAAGAGCACGTTTTTCAAACGAACCGTTGAGTGTGATGACTTTTTATCTGACTAGACACCAATTTCGAGAGAGCTTCCATTCCAACATAATAACACTAGTAGTGAATGGGGCCACTTTACGTACAATGGGAATGTCCATACAAAAACCCCATGGGCCACTTTACGGAAAAGATTTATACGGACAAAAGGTTGGGACTGTATACGGACAAGGGAAAGTTGAACATAGGTTGGTTTTGTATAGGGACAATAGGAATGATGACGTCACGTTACTGGACATTGGCAACAATGTTGCAAGTGGCTGACCTCAATCGGGCCAAACAGCAAACAGTGACAGCAGGAAAAAAGCTGGTAGTGGGTGGCGGGTAAGTGCATCTAGTTCAGCGATGAAACTATACGAATAATAACGCTGGGCGGGGCGGGTAAACAAACAAACAAACAAACAAACAAACACAAAACAAATACACACATATTTGGCAAACAGAGTTAATCTTTTCGAGGCATATGAGTGGCCCTGAAAAGGGCCTTTAGTTTTTATGTTAACACCATTCCGTTAACATAGAGGGCATCTCACTGATCTTATTCTCTTCCTCAAACTTCGTCTAACCTCTGGTCCGTAGATGAGGACTCTCTTCAGACAGCCTTGTCTCTCCACACAGATCCTTCGTTTCCAAGGGCCGTTTCGGTGATAAGGGTGGTAGCCCATGATGATTTGACATACATGGGATAGTCCGGGTTGAACAGCATCGACGATAGGAGGGTAGACAATTCGACGTTAGTCCACATCTTGTGACGAGAACAGGTGAAGCGAATGAAGTGGACAGCGGTTATTTATAGTGGAAGAGCGGATTGAAACGGATTGAGTTTTTTTTTCACCAATCCTAAGACGCGTTACAAAATTCAGTCACAGTGCGGAGTCTGTCTAACAATCCGAAGAGAGCTACATGTGACGTCACATTCCCTATATAGGTGCGCTAGCGTCTGTGCGCAGTGAATCCATGCGACAGAGTTAGAACATTACGGAAACTAAGAAGACGATGAATTGGGGTGCACCGGCTGTGGAGACGAGAAGTGATGGCATAGCAGCGGGTACCAAAGCCAACACGGTCCTACTTCCAGAAGAGACTGATTTTAATTGAGATTTAGTGGATTTTGTCTCTTCTTCGCAACAATTTATTCCGGTACCAGCATCTTTGCCACCTTCTCCTTTCTTACCACACATCGAGGATTTTAAACAGAGACAGAAAGAAGAATTGGAGAAATTTTTGCAACAGCAGAAAGAAGCAGAACAAGCCTTTCTCCTTCAACAGCAACAGCGGGAAGAAGAAGAGGCAAGAAGGAAGCGATAAGAAGAAGAAGCAGAGAAGAAACAAGGTCTAGTAGAGAAGGAGGAAAGTGAAAGTCAAACGGTGACGGTATTCTAAGACATTTTGGCAGAGTTAAGGAGTTTGAAACAAATGTATCAGACTTCTTTATTACAACCCAAGAGGAAAAGACCTTCCCGAGCCAAACAGCCCAGCCCTGTTACTGCGCCTGAGATACCCACCCTAGTGATTTCTATCAAATCATCGACAGGAGCAGATCCAGAAGTAGGCCTTGGCCGTGGCAGAGGGATAAGTCAGTTAAAACTGATTTCTTCCCGTTCTTGAGTTTGTTTTTTTAAAAAAAAACAAACACCCAAAGGTCCTTTTCAGGGCCACCCACTTCTCTCGAAAGGAGACTACTCAATATTTGCGAAAATCAATTAAAACTCAAAATCCCTTGTTTACTCCATGATGTACGTATGTGAGTGCGTGAGTGTAGGCCCTTATTCTAAAAATCAAAACCAGGAGACACTTACTTTTTTATTTCTGGTCTATTCTAGCACAAATGTACAATCCAATTCACAACACAACACAACACTTTAAAAAAGTTCATTAGCTTCTTCTGTGTCTTTGTTCGCTCTCTCCTTTTTTGAATTTCTTCACTGTCATTGGTTTTCCTCCTCTTCTTCCTTACTTTCGTCTCA
This sequence comes from Megalonaias nervosa, assembly GCA_016617855.1. Classification (NCBI taxonomy): domain Eukaryota; kingdom Metazoa; phylum Mollusca; class Bivalvia; order Unionida; family Unionidae; genus Megalonaias; species Megalonaias nervosa. Next base: position 7,869 of record JAECUM010033942.1, read on the forward strand.
TCTTCTTTTCTTCTCTTTCTTAACGTGTCGGGGTTCCTTCTCTTCTTCCTTTTCGGAATTCCTCTCTTCCTCTTGTTGTTTCTTAGGGCAGTCCGAAGACCAATGTTCTTTCTCTTGACAATGATAACGGGAATCTTGACTTCTGTCACTTTTGACACCTGTCTTGCTTTTTTAACGGTCTGGACACTCTGAAGACCAATGCCCTTTCTTCTGACAGATATAGCAAGTATCTTAACTTTTATCTCGAAAGGAGGGGGAGTAGTCCGTCGGCTTCTCTGAAGAAAAACCTTCGTAAGACACCTCGCAAAGCTCTGATCAGAAGTTAGATCTGTGGCACTTCAATCTTTCTGGTAGGCTTGAGAGTGAAATGAATACTGGGAGGGAAGACACTGATCCTTAATATAGGTAAGACACTGGTCTTACATGAATATAAAGGGGGCCATGGCGTTTCAAATATAGTCATTTGACTTTTTGTACTTAAGATAAAATGATCGCATCATTTCGTGGAGAAAGGAGAAGAAAGTAAGAGACAGAAACGTGACTTATCGCCTCGCACAGTAGCTGAAGTCCTGGCACAAATCCATGTCAGCGGTTTTGAAGATGACATAAGTGAATCTGAATCCAGGCCAAGAGAGTCTACACCAAACCAAAGGCCACCATCACCAGTAAACCCTGAAAATTACTACCAAATTCGAGAGACGGACAAACGCTCCTCTAGAAAATTCAGAACCACCGTCTACACGTACACTGTGAAGTTTAAAGATTTCAAGTCCGACGTACCGCTGAAGAATGCAGAAGAGTTCATCACCGATGTGTGCGATTCTTTGTTTAACCACACTGGAACAGCAATGTGAAGCCAAAGAAGACGATCGCTTGAGACATTCCCTTTATCACGACAGTCTGAAGTCCCCCGTTCGGATCGACTTTAGCAGACCATCAGAAATGACATCTTCCAAAGTCATCAAGAAGATTCAACACGTGCAACAAACCAACGACAAGTTTCACATCACCAATAGAAAAGCGACACTGTTCATGACCCACGTTTCTCTTCCCCAAGGGACCGGACGCAAAAAGGTATTATTGGTAGACGACCTTCGCAGCACCAAAAAGAGCTTCGTTCGAATTAACAACCCTCAAGACAAGATGTGTTTAGCCAGAGCCATCGTGGTGGGACGAACGTATGCTGACAAGAACGAGACGGTAGAATGGACAAGAGCCTGGCAAACTATTCAAAAATCGAACCGAGTCAAACAACGAAAAGAAGCAGAACTGCTGTTACAGCAAGCGGGGACATCCAAAGACACACCCGGTGGCATTCCTGAAATGCAAAACTTGCAAGACGTCTTAACTCCACGCCACATCTTGAAAGTACACCCTCAAGAAGTGTGTGGACCTCTGTTGTTTATAGGCAAAAATTTCAAAGACGGAAAATACATTCACGTCTATCATCACGATGAACATTTTGATACCATTACCAGTATCACTGGATTCCTGGGATACAGATATTATTGTGAAAAATGTTACTATGGCTATAACAATCGAGAGCAACACAAGCATTGTGGATCGAAATGCTCAGGATGTTTGGCCTCTAAACCCTGTCTTGATGAAGGACAACAACGAGTGCATTGATCAGCTTGTCAGTGCACTTTTGTCAGCTCTACCTGTTACCAACAACATTTGAAGACGCAAAGTTCACAGCGGAAAAGTGCTTGTCAACTCCTGAGATTGTGCCCTACTTGTGGACAAGGAATACGTACCAATAGTGCCAAGGCACACGTATGTCGAGGAAAGAAACGATTTCATATTTGTCGCCAAATCGTGGACTTGGAACACGAATGCTTCATTCAAAAATACCATTCCATACATCAAGAGGACGATGACCAAAAGAAACGCAATTTCATCTTTTTCGATTTCGAATGCATGGAAGAGACCGGTATTCACATTCCTAATTTCTGCGTGGCTCATCGAGCGTGCGAGAAGTGCATCCAAGAGCCTATCTTTAGTCATTGCCCTCACTGCAGCAAGATTCCTGGAGGACGTGAAAAAATCTTTCGGGGACCTAACACGCTGACCGATTTTGCCCAATGGATCTTAGACCCCATCGACGAGACATGGACCCAAGAGGACACTGAACGTTACGGAGATTGTCATCGCAATGCCACGGCGATGGCTCACAATTTCTCGGGATACGATGCACAGTTTCTTATCAGACAATATACTGAACAAAGTACCGAACGTCCTAAAGTTACTTTGAAAGAAGCCAAAATCATTTCCATGCAAGTGGGACACGTGCAGTTTAAAGATTCGATGAGGTACGTGGCCATGCCATTGAGCCGAATGCCTTAAACGTGTCATCATCATCATCATCATCATCATCATCATCATCAATCCCTTAACCTAAGAGGTCGTTGGGGCACCACAGTTGACTTTACAAACCAATTTTCTCCATCTTTCCCTGTTCTCTACTCCCCTTTGGGAATCTCCAAATGTCATGCCTGTCCACTTCTTAATATTTTCTTCCCACCTCTTTTTCTGTCTGCCTCTTCTTCCGCACCCTCGCAATGTGCCTTGCAAGATTGTTTTTGCCACTCCAGATGATCTTGAGGCATGACCGTACCACTTCAGTTTGCGCTATTTTACAGTGGTCAAGAGGTCTTCATAGGATCCGATGGCTCGTTGGATCCTGTTGTGGACTTCTTCGTTGGTTACATGGTCAATGTATGAGATGCCCAAGATCTTGCGGTAACATCTCATTGCGAAGGTTTGTATTCTTCTTTGTAGATCTGATGTGAGCGTCCATGTTTCACAAGCAAACAGAAAGATGAATATGACAATCGAGCGCATCAGCTTTATTTTGGAGCCAAAAGCAATCTTGGTATCTTTCCATATTGGTCTCAACCTTGTTATTGCTGCAGTTGTCTGGGCAATCCTGCAAAGTAGTTCTGGTTTGGAGCCCTCATCTGTGATAATTGATCCCAAGTACTTGAAGCTTGTGACTCTTTCCAGCTTCTGTCCACTAACCTTTATTTCTGCACTGATGCCATTGGTGTTTTTTGTCATCTGTTTGGTTTTCTCGGCGCTGATCTCCATACCGTATGCTGTGGAGGTTGTGTCGAGGCACTCAACCAAGTCAGCCAGTTCTTTTTCATCTCCTGCTAAACCATCAATATCATCTGCGAAGCGAAGGTTGGTGATTGTTCTTCCTCCGATGCTAACAGTGCCCTTGTGGTTATGCAAGGCATCCTCCATGATCCTTTCCAGGAAAATGTTGAAGAGTGTAGGTGACAGTATACATCCCTGTCTGACTTCAACTGTTCTTCGAAACCAATCTTCTCTGCTGCCATTGATGAGAACATCACTGGTGGCTTTGTCATACAGGTGCTCAACAACCTGCACCAGGTATGAGCTGATATTTTACTTCCTTATAGTTGCCCATAAGACTGCATGCCATACCCTATCAAAGGCCTTTCTGAAATCTATGAAGACGTGGTATAGATTCTACTGATGCTGAAGGTATTTCTCGCAAAGGAGTCTGAGATTGGATTTGTTCTGTGGTGCTCCTTTCTGCTCGGAAGCCTGCATGCTCTTCAGCAATAAGTTTCCCTGCTTGTGGCTTTAGTCTGTTGAGAATTATCTTCAGCATGACTTTGCTCGGGTGACTGATCAAACTGAAGATTCTGTATTTTTAGCATAGCTGTAGGTTTCCTTTCTTGGGGAGCAAGATAACCAAGTATTGAATCCATATTGGGGGCCATTCTCCTGTCTGCCATATCTTGTTGCAGATTGTTGTTAGGACTGTGACTATCTCTTCTCCTGCTTGAATGAGCTCTGCTGGTATGTTGTCAATGCCGGCTGACTTTCCTTTCTTTATTGACCTAACTGCAATTTCTACTTCTTCACGAAGAATGGGGTTGTCATCAATTTCTTCTGCCTGATGGCAATTTAGTACTGCTGGACCTCCTTGGGTCTTATGATTATACAATTCTGAGCAGTATTCTGTCCATCACTTGAGGATCTCTTGATCTTGTTTGAGGCATTTTCCTGATTTGTCTAGGATGGTGGTAGTTTTCCCTTGTTTATGGGTTGTGAGATCTTTCACCAGTTGATATGCCATTTTGCTGTCATTTCTGCTCAGACTGTCTTCGATTTTGGAGCATTGTCTTTCTATCCAGGATTCCTTTGCCTTTTTCATGCTTTTCCTGATCATGTTGTTTATCTTTCTGCATTTTATAGCTCCTTCATGATCTGTTTTTCCCTTTTTCAGTTCACTTCTTTTGTCGCATAGTTCAATGACATCTGTTGTGACCCAAGGTTTCTTTGTTCGACGATATTTGCCAATGATCTCGCTAGCTGTGCTAGTCACAGCTGTGTTGAATGTGGTTGTTAAGGACTCAAAGGATGGTGTCTTGGCTGTCCAGGGTTATCAAAGGTGCAAATTTACCACCTATCATTGCTTGGAAGCCTTCTACGACTTTTGGATCTTTCAATTTTTGAAGGTCAAATCTAAGTCTTGGTTGGTTAGGCTTTTTGACCATTTGCATGTGGAGGCGAAACGTTGTCATTAATAAGTCATGGTCACTTCCAATATCTGCTCATGGAAATCTTCGTGTTCTGGCGATATTCAGTCCTGTGCAGAATAGTTTTTTCACCAAGATGTAGTCAATCTCGTTGTGATGTTGTTCATCTGGACTGTGCCAGGTCCATCTTCAAGATACTTTATGAGGGCCGAATGTGTTGGCTAGCACACGATTGTTGTAGGCAGCAAACTCCAGAAGCCTGAGTCCTCTTTCATTTCTTTCTGCATTACAGAAGGGTCCACCGGTGCTTTGCCAGTTTATCTGTGAATCAACTGCCACCTTTGCATTCCAGTCTCCTTGTATAAACATAATGTCCTTCCTGGGTGATTTGTCAATGACATCTTGTAGTTGATTATAAAAATTCTCCAGTTCGTTGTCATCATAGTTAGATGTGGGTGCAGAGGTCTGTATGATTGTGATGTTGAAGGAAATCGCTTGGAACGCATGGAATGACAGAAATGGTCAAAGGCTATTTTCCGCACTTTTTAAATACCGATGCCAATCAACACGCCGTTCTACCCCATTTGCCTGATGCTTACTACTACGACACCAACAACATGCGCACCAAACAACGAGAAGCTTTCTACGCTTGGTACCACTCTTACGCCTCGGACCCCTTCGACTTTCAGGAGAAATGTTGAAGTGGACATTTTACGGTGTTGCTGTGGAAAATTTAGAGAACTGTTCCTGGAAAATGGAGGGATCGATCCTTTGAAAGAAGCCTGTACCATTGCCAAAGTGTGTTGCTTACTGTACCGCAATGATTTATGCCCGAAAACACCATAGCTGTCATATGCCCTCAAACGACAAACTTTGTCAAACGTCAATACTCAGTCAAAGCTCTACGCTGGTTACATTAGTTGTGCGACAAGGAAGATAAATGGATCCAACGCGCCCGCAACGGAGGAGGCGAAAAGACTATCGGAACGTATTCGGTGGATGGTTGGGACTTAGAAAACCCTCCGATCGTGCACGTGTTTAACGGTTGCTTATTTCACGGATGTCCCATCTGCTACCCTCAACGTGACACTAAAAATCAGTTTTTAAAACGAACCATGGAAGACTGGTACCAGGCCACTTGTCAGCGGCGATTGAAGTTAGAACAGCAACGATACCAAGTGGTGGAAATGTGGGAACACGAGAACGATCACCGTTTGAAAACCGATCCCGAGTTTAAACTCTTCATCGAAAGTCACAAGTTAGTGGACCCTCTGAACCCGCGAGACAGTTTATACGGAGGACGGACGAATGCCACCTGTTTGCTATATCAAGCCGACGAAGAGAAAGGAGAAGATATCAAATACTTGGACGTGTGTTCGCTGTATCCTTACGTGTGCAAATATTGTCATCGAACAAATATGGAACAAAACGACCTGGACAGCATTCGACAGTACGAAGGATTGATTAATGTAAAGTCTTGCCTCCCACGGACTTGTACCAACCCGTTTTACCTCACCATTGCCAAGGACAATTGATGTTTCCTTTGTGTAGCACTTGTGCTGAAACATGCAACCAAGACCAACCTTGTCATCGCACCCATGAAGAACGTGGCTTGACGGGAACGTGGGTCAACGTGGAATTGTTCAAAGCTCTGGACCTGGGATACCAACTGTTTGAAGTGTACGAAATTTACCACTTTCTCAAGGCAGAAAAATACCACAAGGGTGACCAAACTCAGAAAGCCATTTTCGCAGACTACGTAGATGCCTTTTTAAAACTGAAACAAGAAGCCAGCGGCTATCCTTCCTAGTGCCAGACTCCCGAAGACCAAAAGAAATTCAAAGAGAAATACTTTGACCAGGAAGGCATCACTTTAGACCACATCGAGAAAAACGAAGGAAGGCGATCGTTTGCCATAGTGACGTTGAATTGCTTGTGGGGCAAAATGGCACAACAACCATGTTTACCCAAGACGGATTATTTGTCCGATCCTTCCCGCTACTTACAGATGATTCACAACAAAACTAAATACATGAAACAGCGTCGACGTCGTTCGTGAGGACTTGACCTTAGTCAATTACCAAGAAGAACTGGCCTTTTTGAAGCCGACGAATTTTGAAATGTCATCATTGTGGCCTACCTGACAGCCCATGGTCTCTTAAAATTGTACGAAGCTTTAGAACTCTTAGGTGATCGTGTGTTGTATGTTGACACGGACAGTTGCATTTACATCAATCGCCTGGGTCATCGGCACCCTGTCATCGAAGGACACTGTTTAGGAGCCTGAACGGACAAGCACCCCGAATACAAAATTCTAAGTCTTGCTAGTGGCGGTCTCAAAAGTTACGGTTACGAATACCGGGACCAACGAGGAGAAGTGCACACCCAATATAAAATGAAAAAATTGACTCTCAGTTATCGCACCAGTCAGGTGGTGAAGTTTGGGGTATTGAAAGAAGCCTTGCAGTCTGGAGAGGATCGAGATTTTAAAGTGACCACCTACCATCCTCACAAGATTGTACGTTTAGCCACACACCAAATCGTCAGTCGGCCTATGGAAAAGTCTATCAAATCGTGTACCACAAGCGAGTACGGCATCCCAATCACTTCACTTTACCGTACGGACACGTCGATATTGGTCAGCATATAAAAAAGGGCAACGTCCAAGACAGATAGTTCATTGTGACTACAAACACCAAGCGAGAAAGATGAATACTTTTAAACAGACCACACCATTCAAGATCGGATGATTCACAAGTGGCGTACGATGCTGTACCTTACGATGGCAGGGATGCCGTACGCTGCTACCTCAGCGATTCAGTACCACAACATGGGAATTTTGCTATGACTACTAATACTACTACTACCATACCTACCATGGGAAGTGATTCTGTGCGTGTCAAGCCTGATGGATGCGAAAGCGATGCCACTCGTTATCGTACACCTTTTCACTTTACTGGTTTTCCTAGTGAATGTGAAACCATGCGGATTTCACCGTACCCTCATCGAAATGAACCTGTGAAAAAATCAATATGCGCTACCTGTACGTTTTCCTGAATACTGCGACTTTGAAAGTCGATTCCAAACCTTCCAAGAAGAGTGGCCTAAATATCTGGGAGGACCTACCCCCGAAGAATTAGCCAGAGCCGGATTTATCTACTTGGGCGAAGGGGGTTAAGTCAAGTGCTTCAGTTGCGGTGTGTCACTTCACCAGTGGGAACAGAAAGATTCCGCTTGCCTAGAACATGCTCGATGGTCTCCGCACTGTCACTACCTACCTTTAGTGGGACCCCAGTAATCTCTGGATGGATACTTTACAAGAGAAAATTCGTGGTTTGCCTATGGAGTTGAGAGAACGCATTTACCAAGAGTTGATCAAAATACAAGTTCAACGCAAAGAACAATTTCATCCGTTACGTCACCGATGTTTAAACCACCGATACCTGAATGCTATAAGAGGACTGATTCTGATGAAAGTGTTCCAGTGGTCAGACATTAATCAACTAGTCCTGGGCGAGAAGGATTGGTTTGTTACTGATTCTTTTTACTACTAGGTAGACTTACTGCAATGCATTCCAGAAGAAGAGTTAGAGGGTTACCAAAATCTTTTACACGATGTAAACTTAGTTCAAGAGGAAACGTCTGAACGGAGTGTGATGTGCAAGTTAGTGACTAAACAATTTAGATTCGCCACTGGAGTAAGATCATCTCTGCACAGAAAAGTACACTTTTTGCCTCCGACAAAAGAAAGACATTGCTGTGAATGTCTAGTTTAGAAGAGTACATTTAGAGTCTATCTCTGGAACTGAGAGAAGACATCTACAGAGAGTTTGTCAAAGTATAAGTCCAACGCAAAGAACAATTTCATCCGTTACGTCACCGATATTGGAACCACTGGTATCTGAATGATATAAGAGGATTCATTTCAAAGTGTTCCATTGGTCAGAGATTGATGAATCACGTGAGATTCATAAAATTTTGGATGCCACTCATTCTATTTACAAGGTGATTCTAGTTCACCGAATTCCAACGGACGAGTTAGAGGATTACCAAAGTCTTTTACACGAACAAATCTTGACTCAGGAGGAAACTTCTGTGCGACGTGTGGTGTGTGAGTTAGTGACTAAACAGTTTTGGTGAGGTACTGAAATAAAACCGCGTCTGTTCAATACGTATACTTACTACCTTACACCAAAGAGGGTATAACAACTGGCTACCATGCCACGACCTTTATCACTCGTGATACAACAGATTCCATGAAAGGAAGTTAATGACAGTATTCTGACTTTGGTGGATTACCAACTCTTTTTACGAGCGCTGTATCCGATGAATTTGGGTCATCGTATAGTGTGTGTTTTAGTGACTTGCTTTCTGGGATTTCGTTTACCAGCCGATTTCTTGTAGACTCGGTACGATCTGTACAGTGAGGTACCGTAAAAAAACACATGAAAGTGGTACCTTTAAATGTACACGAGAGACTCATTCTGTTAAAAGCCTTGCACTTTCATATCGAAACTTCTCTACCTCTACGGTAAAAAACAGATTCGTCAACTTTTAGCCAATGAAGGTGTTTACGAAGATGTGTGTGTAGCTTGTGACTTACACCCTCACTCGAAAGATGTACGTGACTGGAAAAGTTTCGGTTTCGAGGCTTGGACAAAAGAAGTGGCTGACTATGCCCAAGAACTGTGATCATAAATTCAAACGTCCAGTGAAGAAACTAACTTTTAAACCTGTGTTAACTGCAGTGCCAGAAGAACACGACACCGAGGACAACCACCCCATTCAGGACAGGACCGTCATTGACATGGACATCCCCAAAAGGCCATTCCGGGAGGACCCCTGTGTGACCGTGACAAGTGTAGAGACTCTAAGAACATTACCCACTGTCCCTACCACACCACACCTTTGTCACCAAAAATGTAGTACAGAGACTTATATTCCTCTTTGATTGTTTTGATGTGTATTTTATCCATGTACTTAACCATTTGGCTTTTATGTATTTTTGTCTTTCGTATTCAATTTTAAACATGTGCTGAAATAAACGTGTCCTGAAAAAAGTATAAAAGCTCTTGTCTTGTCTGTCTTCGTGTCAAACGTGATATCACCTGCACTATGGCTACCTCTGCTGTCTCTGCTCCCTTTTCCTCCACTTTCAAAGTCATCGACGAAAACTTAGATCGTGCCAGTTGGGAGGCCTTGTATTTTCACCACCCCTTTAACATGTTAATTGCCGGACCCAGCGGTTCAGGCAAAACCGAATTTGTCAAACGTTTGATCAAACATAAAACATCATTTGATCGATCGTCCACCTCAACGGATCGTGTGGTGTTACAAAGAGTGGCAATCGGCGTACAGCCTCCTGCGAGAACGTCAATGCGATTCCATCGTGTTTGTGGAAGTAAAACCCATCGCACCATCAGTCTCAATGCTCATTACGTGGTCTTGCTCAAAAGCCCTAGAGATAAAGCGCAAGTGCAAGTGTTAGCCAAACAGTTAGGAACACCTTGGCTGACACATGCGTACGACGATATCACTCAAATCCCACACTCCTATTTACTCGTCGATTTAAAACCCACCACTCCCGATTATTTGCGATTTCGTACCCATCTGTTTCACCACTGGTGCCAAGACGGAGGGTCTGTCGTGTACACGTCCCCGTCGACTTAACAACAACAACAACAAAGTCTGTAAATTCCTCGGACACTTTTGGTCTGTCTCACACATCGTCAACATGACGTCCCTTCAGTCTCATCTTCCCGTCAAATTGATTCGTGCCTTGTACGGCATCAGTCGCGAAAAATATCTACAAATACGTGCTCGTGTCTTAGAAGCCATTCTCAAAGAAGTCTTACGATGGTTTACGGTGACAGCACGTCAATTACTTCAAGGCATCATTCACTTCCCTCATCAAACCAAACACTTTTTTGAGAGAAACAAAGTAGCCTTGTCGCAACTGGCAAATCCCTGCATCGACATTCAAACCAAAAAGCAAATCATTTTGAAACCTGGGGTAGCTAGCGGTTCTTTAGGAGGTGTTATCATTCGCTCCCTCTTAAAATGGGACTATCTTAAAATGCCCCCAAAGTCCTCCCCAAGAAAAAGAGCCACTACCCGGCCCAAATGTACCCAGAAGAAGAAGTCGTGTGAAGACCATGTCACAGCCACAGAAAAAGAAAAGTCCTCAGAAAACGAAAGGCCCCCAGAAAACATCTACTCGCAAGAGATGCACTTCGGCAGGGTGCAACCTTACATTCACAAACCACGACCTGCAGCGACGTTGACCGCGTCTGCAGTAGCCTCAGGTTCTTCCACTTCTCTTTTGCTGGTGATGCCAGCCAAACCCAATTTGACACTCGCTCTTCCTAATTTGATGAAACAATGGAAATCACTGTCTCCAAAAACTTCTTCTCCAGCGTTGACACCCTCCAGCTCTTTAGCTGCAGCGGCAACTGCTCACAAAGTACCTGCTCCCAAAATAAAAGTCCAAGAGAGATCGGGAATGTTACAGAGTTTACTAGATTTATCCAAGCAAGAACTGTCCCGATTTAGTCCGTTGCTAACCCCTCCACGACGCGTGATGCCTGTCATCAAGTTGATACGGCGTAAAGATAATCAGTGGCGACGCATTCCAGTATAAAAAAAGACCTGGGCAAACGATGGGGATCATTGTTTGTTTGCTCCTGAACGCCCAAAGATGTCCCCTTAAAGAAGTGCACACGACCATCATCGTCGTTCTCCTGTCTAAAAGGAAAAAGAAAAGGATATTTTCGTCATCGGAGAAAAAAGGCTTAGCCAGGCATCGTCGTCTACCCCTGAAAAGATCCAGTCGTCCAAAGAAAAAAAGGAGCATCCAAAGGGGGGGGGGGGATTTTATATGTCTCTTTTGTTACCACAGCTTCTCAGAAGTTTTCCTGGTGTATTACCACCAGCCCAAAAATAAGATAAAATGACGCATGTCAAGCGATGGACTTCGGTGTATTTTTGCTCCTGAACCAAAACAGATGTCCCCTAAAAGAATTGCACACCACTCTCTTGCCAAAAGAGGAAAGAAAAGGAAAGGACTGCCTCCTCGTTTAGCCAAACATTGGGGCATGTTGTCCGTCCTGTCCAAAGCCCCTCCACCCATGCGAAAATAACTCGTTGAAACCGCCTCCAAAGATATCATCGATACCGTGAGCTAATGTTGTCTGAATGTCTTGAAAGGAACAATACCTTTGTCTAAACACCAGAAAGAATGCTTAGTCAAACATCAACACGTTCTTCGCCAAATGGTCCAAAAGAAAATACCCATCCGTCAAAAGAAAAGGATGTTGGTGCAAAGCGGAGGTCCAAGATAAAAAGGGTCAAGAAGATAAAAGGGACCTCTGGAATCAAAAGATCTCAGACGTGACCTTTGGAATCTGATGGAAGGATGAAAACTGGCTTTAGTGCCTTACAAACGATCGATAGAATACCATCGTTGGCAAGAACAGTGGACCCCGCACTTACCTCACAATCCTCATTTAACCGAAATGTCCCAGTTACAACACGAATTGCAATCGTTGATGGACAGACGCAGCCCCACGGATAACTGAGGAAGAAGAAGCACGACAAGTCTTTCAGACACCGACAGCAGTTCCCATCCCGAGTAAGATCGTAGCGTCCTTGTTGACCCCTCCCCTACACCCCAACCAGAACTCAAAGCTTGGGTTAAAAAGATGGTGTCCACTCCTCCTTCGACTGAAGTCAGAAAGAAAGAAGGGAAACCAGAAGTGATGAAAGAAAAGAAGACAAATGCTATCCCATTACCACCACCACCACCACCCTCGACTTCCACTCCCGTGTCAGATCGGACACGTAAAGCCGTTTCCAAACTACCACCTTGCCCCATCCAGTGTAGCGTCCGTGAAGAGTGGGTGACTTATTAAAAAACAATTCCTAATGGAGAAGGTGTTAGCCAGCATTTAATTCAATCCAGCACATCCTGCAGGTTACGGATGAGTTCAGAAATTGTATCGTGCTGCCAAAACCCATCTGAAAAGTGTCCGTTTACCTCAAGTGCAACGATGGTTACAAGAACAAGCCACGCACACCTTACACAAACCCATTCGACGAAAATTTTCCAGAAGTCGCACCCGAGTGGAGGGCATCGATCATCAATGTCAAGCCGATTTAGCCGATGTCTCTCACTTGGCCACCTACAATCGTGGCTACAAATATTTGTTTTGTGTCATCGAATTTCTGAACCAAGCTTGATGACCTGAGGATGGCGGAAGAATTTTTAGTGAGAATGAAATATGGTGCCTATAGTCCACACATGTTGAAGAGGGAGATTAACAATTTAAAGAAGACGAAAGAAAGGTTGAGAGAACTGATAAAGGAGGAAAAGGAGGAGAAAGAAGATGAAGAAGATAGAATAAGAATGAGAGAGTGGAACGAAGAGATAGAAAAGGAAGAGGAAAATGAAAAGAGGAAGAAAGAGGAGATGGAGGAGAAGGACGAAGAGAAGGAAACGGAGAAGAAAAAGAACAAGAGAGGAGAGACAGTAGAAGAAAACCAAAGGCCCTTTTCAGGGTCACTCAATTGCCTCGAAAATATTTACTCTCTTTGCCATATATGTGTGTATTGTTTTGTGTTTGTTTGTTTGTTTGTTTACCCGCCCCGCCCAGCGTTATTATTCGTATAGTTTCACCGCTGAACTAGCTGAACTTACCCGCCACGCGCCAAGTGTTATTATCCGTATCCGCTGAACTTACCCGCCACCCGCTACCCGCTTTTTGTCCGCTGTCACTGTTTGGTGTTTGGCCTGGTTGAGGTCAGCCACTTGCAACATTGTTGCCAATGTCCAGTAAAGTGACGTCATCATTCCTATTGTCCCTATATAAATCCAACCTATGTTCAACTTTCCCTTGTCCATATACAGCCCCAACCTTTTGTCCGTATAAATCTTGTCCGTAAAAGTGGCCCAGTGGGTCTTGTAATGGACATTCCCATTGTCCGTATAAATCTTGTCCGTAAAGTGGCCCAGGGTTTTTATGGACATTCCCATTATCCGTAAAGTGGCCCCATTCACTACTAACACTTACCTTCCTCGTGACAAAATATTAGTAATACGTTAATTGCATTCCTTCTCAGTTTTAATCACTCTAAACGGTATAATGTCTTTTTTGTTCTTGTCCCATATACAGTATCTGATATATTCATTTTCCAATTATTAAATATTCTAAATTTTAATAGGGTATTTTTAAAACTATTCCATGTATCTAGCTAATTTGCAGTTTGTATACATATTATTTAAAATAGACTCAATATCATAAATCTATGCATATTTAACGTCAAAGCATGCTTTAATTAAACCCACTGAATAAATCTTTGTATACACTTTCACTGAGTAGCTCACATGTATTCTCATGAATAGGCAGTTACACCTGTCAAATGCCCATTATTAAGTGATCTTTCGGTCAAATTTCGTACGAGTTTAATTCTATAGAATGTGATGATAACATTCATCTCTGGTTTGTTTATAATAGCTGAGCATAAACATTTCTTTTCTTTATTTGAATGCCCTCTTCTGACGAAGGCAAACATATCAACTTAGTAGTCAGGACAAGCTGAATGAGTACAACATCAAATGTAATAGCTTCTTACCAATTAGTATCTTCATGTGTGGTTCAGCCTGAAAAAGAACAGGTTTAGGTTTGGTCATTTGTGCCTCTTAAACCTTGTTGATCCTATTTCTAAATAATCCTTTCTTCCTATTCGTAGTCGGATTTTGTCCCAATTTGTACTGCCCACGTAGTCTTCTATTCAGTTGTCCTCTTTGTTCTTGTTCTGTCTACTACGTTCGACATTGTCATAATTTCATAAATATTTCATCGTCGCTGAAATTCCTCGTCGTTGCAGTGAAATCGAGTTCCTATGTATTTATCTAACGCGATCTGCTTTGCTTCCATGCTTAAGTTGCTGTGCTTTGAACATGCCCTGCTTTGCTTCTATGCTTAAATTGCTGTGATTTGAACATGCCCTGCTTAAGTTGCTGTGCTTTGAACATGCCCTGCTTTGCTTCCATGCTTAAGTTGCTGTGCTTTGAACATGCCCTGCTTAAGTTGCTGTGGTCTGAACATGCTATGCTTAAGTTGCTGTGGTTTGAACATGCCCTGCGATTCTAGTGTCTTTTCTATAACATTGCGTAGAGGTTTGTCACGTATTTTATTAATTCACTAATGAATAATTTCAATAGTGGTGTACTTCCTTCAAACTTTGAACTGGGTACATGAGGTACATCAACTCATTTCCCATGTATAAGTTCATCAACTGCCCACATCATCCATAATTTGTATCTATGGAAACAAGATCAACACGTTTGCCAAAATGATTGAATGTCCTTGAAAGGAAAATAAACTTCTTCCAACCATGGACTGCTTCCATCTCTGTTAAATCCCCTGATTTACATAGTTTAAATTTCCAAAATGTAGCACAAAAAAATTCTACGAACGTTTAATATTATCCATTCCTGTTAAAATGTCTCTGAAAAATTAATGCTATCCATCCGTATTAGATTCCTTATATATATATATATATATATATAAAAGAGAGTATATATATATATATATATGGTAGGTATATATATAGAGAGTATATATATATATATATATATATATATATATATATAGTTTATATATATATATATAGTTTAACTGTCTTCATTATTGTTACTTTAACTGTTTTAATATTAACGAATTCATATTCATGAACAACTCAAATATGACCTCCAGCATAAAATATGGGTTTTGTGCATGTTTTCGTTTGAACCATCCATTTTCTCATACATTAATTTAGATTATTGTGGTTTTAGGATTTTAAGCGTATTCTCATTGAATGAATATTTACATTTAATTCATTACATTATTGCATTAGTGTTCCTACCGCTTAGCCCATCCTGCCTTCTTTTTATTTGGACAAAGGGTTACATATCAGCCATCTATATGTTATTGTCCAAAATTCATTTGGAAGTTTATTTTTATTACACTCACCATCAAGAACAACATTTGTATCAACAAGAATTTCTTTCTGACAAATGTCTTTAATATTCAAGAAACTGGTAACTTAAAATTGACTACCTATGTAACCAAAAGTGACGACCAGAACGTTTAGTGAGAAATACAGTGACTGCCGGATTTACTAAAATAGACTAATGTTTTCCAAACTTAAACTGGTTGGATACCGAAAGAGTGCCTTTATTTTCCTTCGTGGACAAGGAACATGCGCAGTTTTTCTCAAAATGTTGAAAGCGAGTTTCCTAATGAGACAGATTAATTAAACTCACAAAAATTAAAGCCTCTTTCCGCAGAAGATGAGATACAAAAATATACAGAACTGATTTATTGGATCACTTTTCATATCAAATTTTAACTTCCTATTTAGGATCAGTTACATCATCTATAAAGTTGAGAAATTGTCCAAGCCTGTACACATTCAAATGAAGTATACCAGAGACACATGGGATGTCCTATACAACTAAGAAGCAGAACAGAACGTCTAACCTTATGCTCTCAACTCACGTAGTTTATAGGATAGTGGTGGGAAAAACAGAACTGTGGAGCTTACATAATGTAATAGTTACATACCTGAAATGCTGTAAATGTACTTAAACATAAATAATGACACTAAAACAAGTAGTATACAACAAACATCTCGCCATTAACTTTTGCCAATATAAAGTGACAGCAAAATGTGAAAGAGAAATAATATATCAACCTGATTTCCAGAGCAAAGTTAGCAACTGGTCTAATTGTTAGTTATAACATACTGTTTGAAAACCAATAGCTACAGGTCTAATTTGTAGTTAGAACATGCTGTTTTAAAACATATAGCTACAGGTATAATTGTTAGCTAGAACATGCTGTTTGAAAGCATATATCTACAGGTCTAATTGTTAGCTAGAACATGTTATTCGAACACATATGACAATAGGTCTAATTGTTAGTAGGACGTGCTGTTTGAAAGCATATAGCTACAGGTCTAATTGTAAGTTAGAACATGCTGTTTGAAAGCCTATAGCTACAGATCTAATTGTAAGCTAGAACATGCTGTTTGAAAGCATATAGCTACAGGTCTAATTGTAAGTTAGAACATGAAAACATATTGATTTATTACAAGATATGTCCACCTGTTAGCTGAGGATATTATGTACCGGTATTTACTTTTCCCAGTAATTATATCAGACATAAGAATAAACTATTTGATTTTACACTGTTTAATACCCGGTAGATTTGATTTTACACTGTTTAATACCCGGTAGATTTGACTTTACACTGTTTAATACCCGGTAGATTTGACTTTACATTGTTTAATACCCGGTAGATTTGATTTTACACTGTTTAATACCCGGTAGATTGCTTCCACAGGCATTTATTTTCCTGCTTTTATAATTATATGTTTGTTTCTGTAAGTTTTTATACAGCATTAGTAATGTCTAATGCCTTGCGAGAGGTACATGATGTATCGCCTTTCGTGTTTCAATCTTCTTACGAATAAATTAAATTCTTAAATAGGTTTGATTTTTCCAAATTACTGTAAGTAATATATATAGCTCTATCAAGGGTATTTGCTAGTTTCATTGATGATTTATCTATCAAGGATCAATTATAAATACATTGATGTACACTTTCAACTATTTTGTTAATACAATTGAACCAGTGATCTTTCGATAAGTTTTAAGTAAATCTGGAAGACAAAATTATTCGACCACCACGTCACTGAAAAGGTAAAGGGATTATTTAACACGATAGTAAAGCCAAATGAGTCAAGTAATTTGAGACGGCATAAAAGTTCACTCGATACATGAGATAATATATAGACCGAAACCGATCGATATTAAATAGATGAAACATTTGCATCTATTGAACAAATCGGTCATTTTGGACAGAAATTTTTAGTAGGTCTGCTATTTTGTTTTCATTTAATTCATGTCTGTTTGTCGTATATGTACTTAAGGAGGTGGAGATTTTTAGCATATTGGAACTTTCGTTTGAATATAAATTTGGAAAGGTAATAGAAACTAAAAAATCTTAATTTTCCGTATGTGTAATTTTTTAAATTAGAAAAAGGCCCAAAACAATAGTAAGCCAGAACTCCAATTTTTTTCTCACTGCTCCTACTCCCATTTTCTTTACTGCTGGTGTCTGTTAAATTAGGGCTGTATGTAATAAGGATAGTAGAAGAATGAAAACAGAACAGTCCAGTAGATTTCATTTAGTAGCGACCAAACAATGAGTGGAGTTATGTAAAATTTGCTTATCAGATTACGATTTTGCATTGATATCAACCAAATGGAATGTGGTGTCAGCAGCGAAGGGAACAGACAGAAAGGTATTATAAATTATGCTCTTCGGAAAGAAAACCTGTCTGTACTGCGACAAAACTTTGTTGCAATATAAAATTCATCACAGACTCCGGATGCAGAGACATTCATCTACCTAATTTAGAAGAGCAGGTACGATACTTCGGCATTTTATCAAAACTCGTTTACATTCACGCAGTCTTGAGAAAATACTTACCATGTGCTGCTAAATATTCCTCTCGTAGTAGTCTTCTTCAGCCTTTAATACTTCAAATGGGTCTGATATTGTTCTAATTAGATTTCAGAATCGATGATTACAACCACAACCGAATAGCATACTAACGGAACTGGTCATGCATCAGTAGTAACCATCAATCACATCCCGAATTACCGGAATTAATCTCTCCATGGTTGTTCGATATACAAATCTGAATGATAATGCAGATGACATTACGTTCTTTAATCCGGACGGGGTATTTCATACTTATTGTTTATAGCCTGCATTATATAAATTAGATCCCACTGCCGTGTTGACCCTTAGCTTACATATCACATTGTTTATGTATTCATCCGCGCAAAGCATACAGAGACGAGATTACACCTTTGCGTGAACAGCCCTGAGGGTTAAGCCCTGCCACTCAAATTTCGTATGTCTCTGGAACATTAGGTTAAGATTTGTCAGTTAATTTAACATGCAATAAGATCACGTGTTAGTTTAGATTAAAGTATCACAGGTTTAGCAATAGAACGGAATCGATCATCAATGTTATAATAGTATAAACAAACAACGTCCCTTGGAGCAGAAACTGTTTGGGTTTAGATTTCAAAGAGCCCCTACAAGGCAACATCGATTCTTGAAAATTAAAAGAAAATTGATTTTATGTATAATCCATATTGCAATGAAATCTCATGCTGTGCAAATTTATAAGGGAATGCTTATCGTTTTATTATGTCCCAATAAGCAAATTATATCGTAAATTTTAAAGTAGTAATACTATAATCTGATATATAAATCTTACTATGCATGTATCACTGATGAGTTTGTTTTCTTTGTCCTATTTTTCATCTAGTATGAAATATCCATTCCATTTTTCCAATATTAATGTGGCTCAAAGTGAATTGCAAACGGAATAATCTAGCATACTAAAGTTAAACCACGTGTATAAACTTCAGCACCACGTAAGCTTATATCTACTTAGTTACATTTAATGCGCTGTCAATAAATTTCTCTACTTCAGAAAATGTATATTATGACCGTATTACTTGAAATGAAATGTCTATTTTGTCTGTTTAGAGTCTCTTTATTAGAGGAAATGTTATAGTGCAAAAAGAGGCCACATACGACCCATGAAGACTTTCTATTGTATAAGACGTGGCCTCATAATTTAACATTATGTTGAGTGTTTTAATTTGTCTAATATAACTTGTTGTAGCAAGTTTTTAAGTTGAAACTTTTCTAGTTAAATTTTTGTGGTGAGTTTTTCCAATAAAATACTTCGTTGTAAATTTTCCCCAAAAACATATTGTGATGGTTTTCCAGCGGAATATTTGTGGCGAGTTTTTCAACAGAACATTTTTGACGAGTTTTTCAACAGAAAATTTGTGGCGAGTTTTTCAAAGAACATTTGTGGTGAGTTTTTCAAAGAACATTCTGTGGTGAGTTTGTCAATAGAATATTTTTGGCTAGTTTGTCAATAGAACTTTTGTGCTTAGTTTTTCAATGTAACATTGAGTTGTGAACGTTTCAATTGAACATTTTGTGTTGAGCTTTTCAGTCGAACATTTTGTGGTGAGACTTTCAATAAAGCAGCTTTTGCTGAGTTTGATAATACTCAGCAGACACGAAGATGTGGAAAACTAATAAATTCATACGAAATATTCAGTTGTCCTTTGTGCAAAACGCATGCAAATCGTTATTGCATTTCATCATTCGATGAAACTCGGCAATACTATTAACCTAGAGACTAATTCACGGGCGCCCGCAGCATGGGTCAAAGGGGGGTCACATGACCCTCCCAATCATACTGCAAATATATATATATATATATATATATATATATATATATATATATATATATATATATTCTGACAAGTTTAATGATGCAAATGAAGCTGAAAATATGTCACAAGATTCTGTTCTAAATGCTTAATAAATATTAGCTTTAGTTTAAGACTGCTTCTTATACAAACTCTCCCGTACGTGACTGACTGCTCCCCCCTGAAAATCCTGACCCCCCCTGCACGAAGTCCTGACCCCCATCTGCAAAAAATCCTGCGGGCGCCCGTGCATCCGTTAACTTCTCTGGCTGACCCCTGAGATATCACATGAAAATGTCAGATAGACTAAGCAATCGATAGTTTGTGTGTACAACAAATTAAATCAATTTCCTCAAATGAAATTAGATTTGATCATTGAACATCCATATATCTGTTAACGAGATATAGTGAAACCTGTCTACAAAGAACACTGTGAATCAATATGGAAGCGGTCTTTATGAGCAGGTCGTCTTTTTATACATGTTTTGATTTATGTCTAAATGGGGCTTATGCACCTTTATCGGTATGCGCAGATGGTCCTTGTTTATAGCTCTTATATAATAGTTACTATAGGGATTCTGTGCTTTATTTGTTTGTTTATTTATTTATTTATTTATTTATTTATTTATTTATTTGTTTACTTATTTATTTATGGAAGTTACTGCTTATATAAATTATTGCATTGTGGAAAACTTGATATCGCATTTCTTTCCTATTATTAGCAGCATTACTGGCAAAACTTACATTTGGAGGCCGATATAGGCTGTACTGTCCTTTACGAATATACACTGTTTTGAACAAAGACTTTTAGAATCTACTTGTACTTCCGTCAGACTAATTATTGGCCATGTATTAAATTGCACAGCAAAGCAATAAAACCCTAAAAAACCTGCAAATCCCATCCCCTTTTAAAACGGGTAAAATATCAGTAACACGATCTTTGTCAAGATAGAGAACACGATTTTCTTTATGTTCTTGTACTTGTGATATAGATTGGGCAGGGCAATGTTTGACGTCAATTCGTATTCAGATTATTTAGAAAAATAGAAAATCTAGGTCAGCTGTCGGTATGACTATAAGATCCTTGATATTTAGGAAAGCATGCCTTTTGTTATGTTTATGGAAACTAATTGAAATTTCAGTACTTGGAAGAAGGTTTAATAATACGTCCCGGTAAATTGTGGTAAAATTGGACATTACATTTTTCATTTAATTAGTGTACTGATTACAGATAGTGAAAGGAAGTGTTATTCAGGGATATTTCTTTTCATTTCCAACCTTAACAACTATTTTTTTTTAAAAAAACCTTGTTATACCCTTTCGATCGCAGTATCGATATAAATTTCGTCTCTGTGTCTTTCTGTCTGTCTGCTTGTCTCTCTCTCTCTCTCTCTCTCTCACACATATATGTGAATATGCGTTTGTAAAATTTGGGAAACGGGGACATCAGTGAGAATACAGATACCGTGGACACATTTCGAAACGTAGACGTCCCCGTTTTGTAATAGTGGCAGAACTGAATTGAACGACATTACTTAGTAACAAAGACTTTGAGAAAAGTTTGTCTGAATTTGGTCCGTATTTTTTACACGTCATACCATACGTAAAAATGTACACGTCCCATCTCGACTCAAAACATCGTGTGTATTAGTCGAAAAACCGAGTCCTTGTTTACGCGGAAATATTCTCATTTGTCAGCTGCCTTCTCGCGCACTTTGCTACTCAATTAATTATTGATAATATCATCAAGAAGATCTAACTGGATTCAAACCAGGAATGTAAGGATGGAGAACTATGTAATATATTTTCATTATAACAGAGAGGGGGAGATCGATTATGTATTTATTAAAGTAAGGCCAGCCGTTCATAACACACTTTCGCCAAATTAGACATCTCAGGAAATAATGATAACTGAATAGACAGTTTTGCAAAGATATTGAACACTACTTTTTCCAAATAAATTGATAAGGTGTTTGCAGACATTCTTCAGAAAAATTACGACCGGAGAGAGATTCTAGCCATTCAAATCCGCTTGTACGTTTTATCGTTTAGTTACATGTGAGCCATCCGTGTGTCGAAAAGTGTGCCACAGACAGTTCAAAGAACAAGTTGGCTTCATCACCCATTCACGTGCTCACATAAATCAAATCAGTTATTGATGTCATGGTCATCATCCAACTCGAAGGACGAACGGCATCAACAACACTTAACTGTAGGTTGTGTATTATACGGCTCTCTCATTATAATTTCAGCTCTTTTACGGGGAGTCATCGAACTCGGGTTTTGTGTAACCCGGATGCTGCGGTAGATATTGACGTTGCTCTGAAGGACGGAACCGGTTTATTCAGTTAGAGTGGACAAGGGTTCTGAACCAACGGGTCTGCAGGATAAGGAAGGTCAAGAGGGATCCTTCGGTAGGGTGGGAAGAGCGGACCACGTGAGGTTGTACCTTCACCATTGGACGGCAGCTGTGGAATCGGAATATGTGTGTTGATTTAGGGTCAGTGGTCACGGACATTGTGCTTCAAAGAAAAATTGGCCTTGCAGAATAACTTTGTTTTAGAAACGCTCTCCTGACAAAACTTTGTGGATACCTCGCACCTTGGATAATACAAAACGTATATTTTCTGGGGTTTAAAGTTCAGAGGCAGAGTAATAGTAATTCTGATGCGACATCACCTTGTTATCGCACCCATTCAAAAGAATGAGAAAATAATTAGGTGTATATTATTTAAGTTTGTTCATCTGCCATTTTAGCAGCCTCCAGAAATTACTGTCACTCGTCTATACCTAATGAAGTGCTTTAGACCCAAAGTCTACACTCCGCGAGAAGTAAAGGAATTTGAATTGCAAAAACAAAAACAGTAAGAGTGCCAATATATCTTCGTTCTTCGTTCGTCCGTCGAGTCGACGAGGACCACTCTAGTCATTCGAGGGTTGTAGGGGCTGGTTCTGTTCTGTGCGTGCGCAGGTGGCTGATAAAGCCAATCCTTGCACGGAAGGTTCGTTTGCATAAAGGACAAGGGATGAGTGAGACATCTCGAGGAGGGTTGATGGCACGAGCTTTTCTGGCTTGCCTCTTCAGCTCCGCTGCTGCTGTCCTGCTAGATTCACACAACTTGGAGCCTTTGTGCGCGGAGGAACGCCATGTGACTCGATCGCTGGCTGCTTGCTCCCAGAAATCAGGTTTTATGTTGAACGCTTTCAATGCACCTTTCAGATTGTCTTTGAAGCGTTTCTTCTGACCTCCGTGGGATCGCTGTCCTTGCTGTAGCTCGCCATAGAAGAGTCTCTTAGGCAGCCGGTGGTCTGGCATGCCTACAACGTGTCCCGCCCAGCGTAGCTGAGACTGCATCAGGAGGGTGTGGATGCTGGGGAGATCAGCTTGGGTGAGTACCTCAGTGTCTGGAATCTTGTCCTGCCACTTGATGTTCTGGATTTTCCTGAGATTTGTTGTATGAAAGTGGTTCAGCATCCTGGCGTGGCGTTGGTACACATGCGTAAAGTAGTGTGGGGAGCACAACTGCCCTGTAGACCTTTAGTTTGGTCTGGATGCTGATGCCTCTTCTATTCCAAGCGTTGGTATACAGTCTGCCGAAAGATGCGCTGGCTCTGGCAATGCGGAGGTTCACCTCGTCGTCAATAGTTACGCTCTGTGACAGTGTGCTGCCAAGGTAGGTGAAGCGGTTCACTACGTTGAGTTTTTGGCCGTTGACGGTAATGTTGGGCTCAACATAGGGCTTTCCAGGGGCCGGCTGGTGCAGGACTTCAGTCTTCTTGGTACTGATGGTGAGGACGAAGCTTGTGCAGGAGCTGGAGAACTTGTCAACGCTGCGTTGCAGGTCGGCTTCTGAGTCAGCGTTGAGGGCGCAGTCATCAGCAAATAGGAAATCCCTGATGGTGTCTGTCATAACCTTGGTTTTCGCTTGAAGCCTCCTGGGGTTGAACAATTTTCCATCTGTAAGGTACCCAATGCCGACTCCAACATCTCCGTCTCTGAAAGCATTAGTCAGCATGGCGGAGAACAATAGACTGAATAATGTCGGTGCCAGAACACAACCCTGCTTGACGCCATTGGTTACTGGGAATGGCTCAGATGTCTGTCCATTGTCCTGGACTCGTGCCTGCATGCCGTCGTGGAAATGCTGCACCATGGATATAAATTTTCCCGGGCATCCGTATTTGGCCATTAGCTTCCACAAGCCTTCTCTGCTGACAGTATCAAAGGCCTTTGTCAAGTCGACATAGATGGAGAAAAGGTCTGCGTTTTGCTCCTGACATTTCTCTTGTAGCTGCATCGCAGCAAACACCATGTCGATGGTCGCACGTTTTTTTCCGGAATCCACACTGGCTTTCTGGTAGGAGTCACTGGTCAAGGTGTGTAGTGAGGCGGTTCAGTAGGATTCTGGCGAGTATCTTTCTTGCGATTGAGAGCAAGGATATACCCCGGTGGTTGTCTCAGGCCTGGCGTTTCCCTTTGCGCTTATACAGGTGGATTATGGAAGCGTCTTTGAATTCCCGGGGGATCGTCTCTTGCTGCCACATCAGTAAAAACAGTTGGTGGAGCCTTTCTATCAGGGCTGTGCCCCCTTCCTTGTAGACTTCAGCTGGGATGGAGTCTGAGCCAGGGGCTTTGCCACTGGAGAGCAGATGTATCGCTTTCTGTGTCTCGAGCAAGGTTGGAGGCTCATCCAGTGCTTCGTTGATGGGTAATTGGGGGAGACCACTGATGGCATCATCGTTGATGGATGAAGGGCGATTCAGGACGCTGTTCAGCCCAACGTTCAAGAATCTTCTCTTTGTCAGTAATTAGTGTGTTCCCGTCTGCGTTGAGAAGGGGAGATAATCCAGAGGATGTAGGTCCATACACCTCTTTTAGGGCGTTGTAGAAGTTCTTCATGTCATGGCTGTCTGCATAGCACTGGATCTCATCAGCTTTGTTGCTCAGCCATGTATCTCGCATCTGGCGGAGTTTCTGCCGTACAGTTCTGCGTATATTATTGTACGCATCTTTCCTGGAGGTGGACTTGGGGTTGTTGAGGTAGGTTTGATGGAGGCGGTGTTTTTCATCCAGCAACTGCTTGACCTCGTCGCAGGTCTCATCAAACCAGTCTTGGTGCTTTCTGCTTGAAGGTCCTAGGATTTCCGAGGCTGTGCTGTAAACCGTCTCTCTGAATGCCGCCCAGTCGGTTTCCACATTCTGATTGTCCAGAGGGGTGGATTTCAGACGTTCTTCCAGGGCATCCGCAAGAGACTGTTTGGTACTGGTGCATTTCAGCTTGGTGATGTTTAGTCGTTTAGGAGCCTTCTTTCCCTGTGGGCGTCTCTTGGGCTGAATGCTTATGTTAAGCTTGGTGATGATGAGGCGGTGGTCTGTCCAGCAGTCGGCGCCGCACAAGGACTTGGTCACACGCAAATCCTGCCTGTCCCTCTTCCTGACAATGACGTAGTCGATGAGATGCCAGTGCTTAGAGCGAGGGTGCATCCATGACGTCCGGTTACGGGTGGGGAGGCGGAAGACTATTGGTTCAGCAGTTCATGCTCGGCGCAAGTCTGGAGCAAAAGGAGGCCGTTGCTGTTACAGTGACCCACTCCGTGCTTTCCTAGCACTCCATCCCAGGCAACGTGATCGCAGCCTACTCTTGCATTGAAGTCGCCAAGAATGACAAGCTTATCTGCCATTGGAATGTCAGCAATGACGGAGTGAAGATCCTCATAGAATTTGGCCTTTACTTCATCCGGGTTTGTCATGGTTGGAGCGTAACAAGTGATGATGGTAAGGTGCTTTCTTCCAGACAAGAGGGGGAGTTTCATGGTCACGAGTCTGTTGTTTACTCCCTTGGGAGGTCCAGCCAATTTGCCAATCAGTGCTGTCTTCACTGCAAAGCCGACACCAGCCTCACGGCGCTCTTCACTTCCTCGGCCGCTCCAAAAGAACGTGTATCCAGAGCCCCTTTCACAGAGTTCGCTTTCTCCTGCAAGCCGGGTCTCACTCAAGGCAGCAATGTCCACGTTGTATCTGGCGAGTTCCTTTCCTATTAGGGCAGTTCTCCTCTGGGGTCTTTCCACGTCGTCTTTGTCCAGTAATGTGCGCACATTCCATGCGCCAAGTGAGAGAGGAACAATCTTCATTTTCTTCTTTGTGTTTCGACCGTTGAAGTAGGGTCCCCACCAGCCGCGGTAAGCTGGCTAGGGGGGTTTAGAGCAGGCAATGTTTAGGGCACCTTTTCTAGCCCCTTCCTCATGCCAAGGAGGTGAGAAGTGCATTCCTGAAGAGGGCTGCTCAGTCGCTCAGGGGGCTGCCGGACTCCACTGCTGCTCTGTGTCAGTGGTGAACGACCCTAATGGCCTGAACCGCCTGTGTGCAGGTTTGCAGCTACGGCTGCCAATGTACCCACACCTGCCGCTTCGTCGCTTGCCTGTCGCCACAGGACTTTGGTGGGTGATGAAATGGGATGGGTGGATGACAAGTGTGACTTGCGCGGTGACTTTGTTTTAAGTGAGGAAGAGTTGCGCAGTTCGTCGACCTCACTCTCTCGCCCAAAACCATCTGAGTCCAGCAGCATGACAAAGTCGAGACGGCCGGAGATGGAGTTGAATGCAGTGGATGACCAGGACGTCCTACGTGTCTCGTCATGCTCTTAGCGCTCCACGGTGCTTTGCTGGGAATCACCTTTCTGCCCGTTGACCAGCTGTTGGTTCCTCCGCGCAGGCTGCCGAATCCAGTCTTCACATGCTAGGTAGATAAAGCCTAACTCACCGAGGGTTTAAGACCCGTCGGCTACCCTCAGCCTGGTTTAGCCGGCCAGTCGAGGCCGTTTTCCGAGATGTGGCCGCTGCACATGCTACAGCTGCTTGGAGCCACAGGTGAGAGCTGAGTGCCAAGTGGGGACCAAAGGTGGGCGAGCTACCCCCGAAGAAGTACGACTGCTTCCCCCAACCAGAGGTGCTACCCCTCCCTGGACACCCCATACACCCCCAATATATAATGATCCCAGGAAACACACCTCAGAAATTCTAGTTGCCGTCACTGCACGTACATCTACATTTTGTACTAGATGACGTCGTAGACACCTCACACACTTTTATAACGTTCCTTACGGGTAATTCGACTGAAATATATTTCACGCATTATCTCTCCGGAGAACTTTCTTTTGCAGAACTTGCGCAAATAAATTCAACAAGTTTCATAATATTTTTGATATGGTTCATTTTTGCATAGCATGCTTTATTTTACGTTGCGCTCTCCTACCAGTTTTGAATTTGTTCGGCCTCCAAGAATGATTGAACTGCATTTTGTTTTAATTTTAAAGGAATTACCTAATTTGGTTTGGTTTGGTTTGGTGTTTTACGGCACAGCAACACGAGTGTGTTATTTAGTGCTTAGGCGATTAGAGTGAATTGCCTTGCCCAAGGACACACTACAGTAGCCGACCCAGGCTGGACTGGTAGTAGGATTCGAACCCGCACCCTTTCGGTAGTGCGTCCGGCACGTTAATCATTGAGCCACTGCAGCTCCTTCATATAAACTTATGGAAACAAACTGCTTTCTTCAGCAATTTTTAACTGTAAAATGATTCATTCATGTGTAGAATTCGATGTGTGCAGAAATATAAAAAAATGAAGTTAAAACAAGTATTATTCAATACATCATTGTTTCCTGAGTTTGCCATGTAGTGCAAAGGCTACGCAAGTCAGTCGGTGTAGTTTATTCTGTTACCAAGCATTGTGTGACTAGTGTATCTATGGATACCTCAATTTCTACTCGAGTTCTCTGCATATGTGAGAATGCCATTACATTGAGAGAATTTCATAGATGTAGAGAAATGTTTTGTCCAACTATATACCTATATATCAGCTGATATCAATGGTATCGGGGTTCCAGTTAAAGTTTACGTGTCTGTTTTAGTAATTACACACAATCAAATCATCCTCAGCTTTTTACATCCCATGATAGAAAAAAATAGGTAGTAAATAATTGCCATTTTGAACTGCCGCCTAGCCCAGGGTTATTAAACGTAACTTCCTCACGTTAAAATGAAAAACTGACATATCATCACTAACAACAATTCAAGCAAAATTTACAGAAAATTATACCCGAGCAGCAGGCAGGGTGAACCCTACAAATTGGTTTCGAGCAAGTTTTCATAAAATAAAGGTTCCTACAGAGCTGAAAAAAAAAGGTCAATAACGCTAAACCGAACCTCCTAACTTTTATTATTACCGTATAGTTTGAAAAACGGATAATAAATCGTTTGGGTTAGCTCATTTTTTATTATTTTATTTTTGACTTTTTTGTTTTTTATGTTATAATGCGTTTAGTTTACTCGCCGGGTCACTCAATTTTTGTCATTCACCTTGCCTGCTGCTGTAATTAAATAATTATTATAAATATTATTAATATGGTTGTCATCGGAGAACCTCATTCAGCTAGATTAGCAAGAGAGCGACTAGAAGCAATCAGAAAATATTTACCTGTTCGTGATGCTGTCAAGCAACAATTACAAGAACGACAAGAATCTCATGTTGAATTTGAAGATGATACAAAACAATTATTTAAACCTATTGTCGAACCAACAAAGAAAATTGTTACAGCAACTGAGGCAACACAACGAGCTCTTGATACATTACCTGCTGATATTGCCGGTCGTATTCAAGCTGCTCAGCCAATATCAACGGCGCAAAAACAAAAAATTCTCTCAATGAGCAATGCTGAGTTACTTGATAAATTTAATGAGAAATTCATTGAGACAATTAAAAACATTAAAAACTTTGAAGAATTATCTTATTTTGCTGCTACGAATTTTGGTAAGAGGGATAAATTCTTAAAGCCTGATCATCAAGATATCATTAAATCCCGTGAACAATGGCAAAGAGTAATATACCGCATACGTGTTAACGTTGAGCAAATTAAATCAGATGATAAAATATACAGAGATTATAATAGGGATTTTAATAGTTTCGTTGATTTAACAAAGAAAGAAGCAAGACAAGAAAGAGAAGAAGCAAGAGAACGGAAAGAACGAGAAAAAGAAGAAGCAAGACAAGAAAGAGAAGAAGCAAGAGAACGGAAAGAACGAGAAAAAGAAGAAGCAAGACAAGAAAGAGAAGAAGAAAGAGAACGGAAAGAACGAGAAAAAGAAGAAGCAAGAGAACGGAAAGAACGAGAAAAAGAAGAAGCAAGAGAACGGAAAGAACAAGAAAGAGAAGAAGCAAGAGAACGGAAAGAACGAGAAAAAGAAGAAGCAAGAGAACGGAAAGAACGAGAAAAAGAAGAAGCAAGAGAACGGAAGGAAAGAGAAAAAGAAGAAGCAAAAGAACGGAAAAAACGAGAAAAAGAAGAAGCAAGAGAACGGAAGGAAAGAGAAAAAGAAGAAGCAAAAGAACGGAAAAAACGAGAAAAAGAAGAAGCAAGAGAACGGAAGGAAAGAGAAAAAGAAGAAGCAAAACAAGCTGCTACTGAAACAACATCGGAATCACAACCATCATTATCATTACCACCGCCATTAAGATCATCACCACCAATGACAAGGGCAGCAGCAAAAAAAACACAAGAAGAAAAAGAATTAAAATATTTTTCGCCAGCCTCATTGAAAATTCTAGAAAAAAAAACGACGACTACCAACACCACCACCATCACCACCACCATCAGAGGAAGAAATAAAAGAATTAAGAAAACACAAAAAAAAATAGAATCAGATATAAAAGAATCTTATGATACGGATAAAAAACCTTCTACTGGAAAAGGTCTCTCTACCGGAGGTGATTTTACTCTATGTCCAAATAACGTTATCTCTGACGTTGAACGTCTGGAGATTCTCATCGGAGGAAAACGAGCTGGTAATAATTCTTCAGAAATAATTAATGAGGCGGCTGATATTTGCAGACGGTTATTTACTGGTGGTATCATGGACGTTGATGTTTATCAGTCTCTTATTAATGAAATTGCCGATGACTACTACAGTGACTAAGTACGTAATTAAATACAATTACTATAATAAAATGATCGTACATAGTACTCAACGTGGACCAACTATAGTCAGGGTAATAAATTCACGATTACCAGTATACAAAACAACCTACGGAGATGGACTAGGTGATGTTGTTCAGGGTCTATTTAGAAGGATAGCCCCAAAAGCAATACCGATCTCAAAGCAACTGGGAATGAAAGCTATTGATGTTGTTCGTGAAAAAGGTATTGGTGCTATGGGTAATGTTGCTAGTAAAGCATTTTCAGCGATTAAAGATAGACTAGCACGATTAATACGACGAAAACCTCAACCAGTAAAATTACCTAGTACTGAAGTAATGCCTGCAAATGTCAGTAAAATAATAAATCAAGTTGCTAATCAAAAACTATCAGAGTTGGCTGATGTACCAATGTCAGAAAAAGAAAAAATATAACCGCTAGTCTGATAGCAGGAAGTGGTCTCACTTCCCGAAGTGGTCTTCGTTTTAGACGATAATAATTATAATAAAGATGTTCAAGCGTATATCTGATCCAGCATTTGACATGGACGCACCAGTACTTAAAGATGAGTCTGTGCGTGATTATCAATATTATTCTTATGATGCTCGAATTCCAGATCAACGTGGACGAACTGAACTACAGGTTCAGGATACAAGTAGGTATTTCCTACCCGCTGAGGCTTTTATTGAAGTAGAAGGTAAAATTTTTAAAGCGGATAATACTGAATACGATAATAATGTTGCTTTTGGTTTTGTTAATAATGGTATTATGGCGTTATTTGACAGCGCCACGTATATGATTGACGGTAAAAATATTGAATCAATTCAGAAGGACGTTGATGTTGCTACAACAATATTGAGTCTAGCACGATATAGCGACGATTATTCAAGATCAGCTGGTCCATCAATGATGTTTTCAAAGGACACTTCTGATCACCCGGATCATAAAAATGTAACTACAGGTAATGTAAGAAATGCTGCAGGAACCGCAGAAACTCCCGCAGTAATATCAATGAACGCAAATTTTAACTTAGGATTTGCATCACGTAAAATAATGTTGAAAGATAGAATGTTTTCATGTGCAATTCCACTTTCACATATATTTGGATTTTGCAGAAATGTCAGAAAAGTTATTTTCGGAGCTAAACATACTGTTGTACTCGTACGAAAGGCTACAGACGATGATGCAATATGGCACCCCGCTGGTGTTGATGCTGCTGCAACTGCTGCACTTCATGGTAAAGTAGCATTAACCAAACTTTCATTATGGATGCCGGTGATGACTCCAACAATACCTGAAGAAGAACGTCTACTTGCTTTTATGAATCAAGGTGGTAAATCAGCGTTGCCATGGTTAACAATGACCACAGATGCTGTTCAGAGTGCAATTAATGGTTTATTTACATGGCAAATAGCTTCTCAGCAAGGTGTTTCTGCACCACGACATATATTTATTGCGCTTCAGGATAATACACGTGTAGGTAATCAGATAAAAAGTTTAATGATATTTGACAGTCTTGGTGTTTCTTAAGTTTCTTTAAGAATAAATGGACATCAAGAACCATCCGAGGATATATTACTGAATTTCGATCAAAATCATGTAGCACGTGCATATCATCGTCTAATGACGTTCATGGGTCGTGATCAAAATATTGATACTGGTTTACAAATATCACAATTAGATTTTACAACCTTATATCCGATTTATTACTTTTCGCTCGAACATTTAGATTTAACCAGACAGTCAGTAGTTGATATACATTTTCGAGCTCGTGTTAACAGAAATATTATATATATTCCTAATTACAGGGCAATTGCTGTTATACTCAGCGATAAATCGATGTTACTTGAAGGTGCTGGTGGACGAATGAGAGTCGTTGATGCTCCTGTAGAAAACATGCAATTAGATCGTTTATGAATATTATAATGTCGTATAATCACGTTAGTGTTAGTCTGACTCCTGGTCAGATTAAAAGGATACAATCAGCATAAAAAAATAACTGTGGATTAAAAATATCGCTAAAGAAAGATCAGATGAGCGGTTCAAATAAATTATCTCTTACAGAACGTCAGTTTAAAAACTTCAATGAATCCAAAAAATCAAATAAAGGTATAAAACGTAATCTTTCTGCGGGTGCCATTAAAGATATTATTAAGACGGGTGGTATATTTCCACTTCTTGCAGCAATACCAGCATTAATAGCCGCTGCAGCCCCAGCTGTTGCAAAAGCAGCTGCATTAGGCGCTGTTGGAACCGCTGCTGGAATGGCATTAAAGAAAGCAACAGGAAAGGGAATCAAAAAAAAGGGAAGGGGTCTAAGATTACCAGGGACTCCACATTCATGGTACGGAAAGGGCCTAAGATTACCAGGGACAGTTTACTAATATCTCCTATGTCCAATTTGATTTACTAGATGCTGCTAAAAAATTAAAAATAAAAAATTTTAGAGGAGTTTTCATGCGTGATCAATTACCAAAACAACCAAACAATATTGAAACAGGTATTATTAATCTCGATGAAAATTCTGGTCCAGGCACGCATTGGGTCGGATATGCAATTGATCCACGTGGAATTATTTATTTTGATTCATATGGACTAGCTCCACCAAAAGAATTCTTAAAGTATATTAGCGGCTATCAAAGTACTCCAATATGGTATTCAACGTTACCAACACAAACATTAACTGATCCACCAATATGTGGTCGAGAAGTACTTAACGTACTTGATGCTATATCAAAATCAACAAAACCACCTCACAAAGTTGTACATGAATATACTACGACGTCACATTTAAACAGACATTAGTAAATATAATGGTGGATATTTATGGAAGATCTTCTCGTGGTAAAGGTCATCAGCAAGCTGATTTATCTAAATACGCAACTCTCGATCAGCTCAGAAATGAAATTGATGATTTATTAAACATAACCAGTGTGGATCAAAATGAAGTAGTCGTTTTTCAGGATAAGGAAGGACGATTAAAAACTAGTAATATACAACTGCCAGATGTACTTATACGAGTTCCCACCGCTGTTGTTAATAATATAGTTACTTTTACTGATCAGGGTAAAATACAAGATTCCGGTACGTCAGTCAACGATTATATTAAGAAAGCTGGTGATTCATTTACAGGTTCAATTATTATGAATCAAAATAAAATTACAGGTCTTGGAAACCCAACCGAAGTTGCGGACGCTGCAACAAAGAAATATGTCGACGATCAAGAATCTAAGTACGTATTGGTCAACGGCGGTATAATGCGTGCATTTCTTAATATGAATAATAATGGTATTAATAATCTTAGAACACCAGAATATGATTTTGATGCTGCAACGAAAAAGTATGTTGATGATAAGGAAATTCCTATAACAACTTCGCTAGCTACAATTAATGATGGAATTGCTGCATTTAAAACTGATTATATTAATCACGTACAAACTTTTTTAAATTTTCGTAGAAATGTAAACAAATCCATTAAAGAATTTTTTGGTGATCCACCAACCGTTGACATAAAACTCTCCGACGTTAACACGAAACTCAACGACATTGTCAGTGGAATACCTACTATTGTTAAAAAAAAACTAATCTGATTAAAATTCCACACGGACAAATTAAAAATATCGTATATACAGTAGCATCAGGATCATCAACATGGACACCACAAAATAAAACTATCAAACATACCGCAGAAGTCACTGGTGTTTACAGGCTGTCCGTATTTAGTGGTGCAAAATTTAGTATATTTACCAAATATCTATGGCGTCATTCAACTGATATTTTCTCTGGAGTTGTATCTATACTGTTAAATAAGGATGCTGAAGAAATATTTTTACTGGAAGCAGATAATAAAACAATAACCTCAGCGCCTTATTGGTGGTGTCTGGAATTTGTGGCTGAAACACCGCAATTAGTCACTTAATATAACAATAATGGATCAACCTCAGTCTCGCATCGACGTTCAACGTTACAGATGTAATCAGGTATGTGTGCGTCTCACTAAACTAAATAATTTTATCGACTATTATAACACGAAAATTAAAAACTACAAAAGACGTATAGTTGTCATCGATGTAGTTGTTTACTCGGTTTCTGCTGTTATTACTGGAACAGGATTATTATTATCAATGTTGACGATGACAGCACCTACTGTTATAACCATTATTGTTTCAGCATCAACGACTATTGCTGGTGTTCTAGGTATTATAACCAAAAAGATACATACTTGTACAAATGCTAAATTGCACGATTATATGATTAAATTACATACAGTGGCAGATGCATGTTCTAAACTATCTTTGTATATTTCTTCGTGTGTCAGTGATGGTGAAATGTCCGATACTGAATTTGCTATGATTATGAAAACTTATGATGACGCTTTTAAGGTGATCGTTAATGATTTTAATGAATTAAATAACAACAATAATAATAATGACAGACAGGGAGTTACTTCAGCAGATCGTTACTAATACGACTCCGTCAAAAACTACTATGATATCGTTAAGTTCGACCAATCCGGAATTTAGTGTCAATTTTCCAACATCAATTCCTGCAAAAGAAATAGCATTAGCACAGTTACGGGTTTATTATAGCTGGCCAAATATTAGATCAAAACCATTTGGTGGACTACAGCCAAATAATTCATTAATATTCGCTAATAAGAATAAGCCTGATGGAACTCCTGATTGACAAGTAGTTGCTATTCCAACGGGCAGTTATCAAATAGAACAGATTAATGATGAGTTCCAACGCAGAATTAAATCTATTACAGGAAAAGAATCAAAAATAGCAATTACTGTCTACGAACCAACACTATCTGCGGTTATTGAAATAAATTCCCCTGATTACTCCGTAGATATTTATCAAAGTTCGATTAGATCAGTATTAGGATGGCCTGAAGATCCACCGGTTTATCAAGGACCACCAGAACCACAGAGATCTGATTTTGTCATAGATGTTAAAAAATTTATAAAACCTCCAGAATATCGAACAGAAAAAAATGCTTATCCATGGCGACGATATTTTGGTGATGGAGTTATACATTATATAGATAAAACAGAAACCCATTTTACAAAAATAGTTGATGGTAAAAAAGGTAAAATAATAGTACTTGATGTTGATGAAATAAATTCATATGCTAGTACAATTAAGTCTGAACACGGACGTATACTTAATGATCTAAGAAATTTATTTTCCAGCATTAGCACTTCCTACAACGATGACTTAAAAAATCAAATAATTGAAACAACACAACATTTGAATCAAGTTGCTTCAGACCTAGAGTTCATGAATAATATTATTGTTAACAGAGAAAAAAGATTAGTGAACATAGCAGCAGATAAACGCTATAGAGGGTTGTATATAGTTAATGAAGACGGTCCATCTCAGGGTGTTAGACTAAATCTTCTGTTCACAACAGTATTTCTAAAACATTTCGGAATTACGCGAGAACAACTATCAACATTTATAATTCCTGGATTTAACTCTGAAGAGCTAAAGAAGTCAGTTAATGATCTTATTGATGAACACTTTAAAAGAATATGTGATTCATGGAAAAAATTAATACCTACACCAACTATTCTAAGACATAATAATGATCCACATGGTGTAGGTCGACATATCTCACCTGATATTGTTAATATAACATCTACGATCGCGGTCAATCTAGTATGTGACGTAATTGATGACAGTTATCAAGTAGATCTTTCAAAATCTAACCAGGTCCAACAGGGGTATATACTATATTCATTCAGTCCTAAAGACCCGCCCGGTTGGTTAATTGTGTCTGAACCAATTAACCCCGTGTACCTGCGAGTTCATAATCCATTTCTGACAAGAATAAATTTCAAACTCACTGACCAGGCAGGAAACATTTTGGATCTAAGACAAGAATCTCTTAATATTAATTTGTATATACGCTCGTAGAACGTCTGATTAAATATTTCCTAATATAATAAGGGAAAAAATAATCTGATTCTGAAATAATATATTTTTTTTTACTGATTTTTCTTAATCTGATGGGTAAATAGGTACTCTGATTCATGAAATAGTTACAAATTTCTTTATCTGATGGGTAAATAGGTACTCTGATTCACAAAAAGTTACAGATTTTCTCATTCCGTCGGGTATAATAGTACTCTGTTTGATGTTTTTGGACAGATTTTCTCATTCCGTCGGGTATAATGGTACTCTGTTTGATGAAAAGTTACAGATTTTCTCATTTTCATGAATAAATCATTATATTTATGTTTTTGTTGTTTTTTTTAGTGAATTTTTATCATTCCGTCGGGTATAATGGTACTCTGTTTGTTGTTTTTAGATAGATTTTCTCATTCCGTCGGGTAAATAGGTACTCTGATTCATGAAATAGTTACAGATTTTCTCATTCCGTCGGGTAAATAGGTCCTCTGATTCATGAAATATTTACAAATCTGTAATTTATAACAAAAACATTATTTCTGTCTTGATGCCGCAGCACAATATTATATGAAGAAGTAAAGTTGTTCTGGCAATAATATTTATGTATTTTATTGTTTTTTGTTGTTTTTGGTGAATTTTTCTCATTCCGTCGGGTAAATAGGTACTCTGATTCACAAAAAGTTACAGATTTTCTCATTCCGTCGGGTAAATAGGTACTCTGTTTGATGAAAAATTACAGATTTTCTCATTCCGTCGGGTAAATAGGTACTCTGATTCATGAAAAGTTACAGATTTCTTTATCTGATGGGCTAAATGGTACTATTGTTAATGAAATGGTCATAATTTTCTTTATCTGATGGGCAGTTTACTAATCAAAATCATTAAAATCTGAATAATAATCAATTTCTATGATTAAAGCAATTGTATATATAATAAAGCGAGATAACTCGGCTATCTCTCTCTGCGGAGTAAATTAAACGATTATTTCCCTTACTACTACGTTCGATTTACAGACAATAAATACTTCTTGTTTTTCGTTAATTATTTAGTGACTTATTTCTTTTTCTATAGGTGATTAGCTGTTAGTAAAGCATCAATTTGTAACAGAGAGGGATATTGATGCATCTTTTAACTCTGATAACCTTAAATTCACGTTGGTTTATACGAGTGCGTAAAGTTATTTTTAGCTATAACATGTATTTGACCTTAACGAACGATAACTCTGACATAAAAATGTAATGTGCGATTATTTTATACAGTATATATAAATAATGTTTGTAAATTAAGTAAATATACGCTACAGTTATACAATAATTGTGATTTTATTCAGTATATTGGTCGTACGTAATTTGTCTGTTTATTCAGTGTTGGGTTAACTACATAATAATTTTAAAACGTCTATATGTATGAATCGGAAAATGGCTCAGTGGTATAGTTGTTGCAACTATGATACTGACGACCGTGGTTCGATTCCTGTGGCTGACGAGTGTCGACAGTATTCGGAACGATGCCATTTTATATATAAAATTGGGGAGCGAAGCCCCAACGAATTCAATACCCCCTCATCACGTTAAACAACGTGGTGAGTGCGTTTTCCACTTACCCCGGGGTTTGATTTGGTGGTGGTGGGGGTTATTGAATTCGCAATACAGAGCTCCCTAAAATAATCAGTAGCATGCCTGAACTCTCTATCTCATTTGAAAGACCCCCACAAGGAAACATTCAGAAAGAATGCTAGCCAAATAGAAACAGAACATGGTCATTTAACGGAAACAGAAAGGTCATTTAAGAAAGACATCATCATGCAAAAAAAGGACTCCATGAAAGACACAAAGGCTATCGGGGGCCAAGTGACGGGTAACCGCTTAGGATGCTACTGATTATTTTTGATATTTTTAGGTCAAAAGTTAATTATTTTTTATTTTAAAGAAATAATTATTATATAATGAACCAAGAAAACATTAATGATATTATTTCTGCTATTAAAAAATTAAAACATAACAGAATAAATCTATCTGATAATCTCGATCCTGAAAAATATTATGCGATTATGAAATATTAAAACAAAGAAAAATTGACAATAAATACACATTACCATCTAATTATAAATTTGTAAAATTAATCTATCAGTCTATGCTTGAATCCTTGGCGGTGGTAAATGAAAAACAGGTAAAGCTATTTGCGCCTCTTGCACGTTCGATCGAAAATATCAGATCCGAACTGTCTCGTGAATATGAGAAAAAGAAGATCGTGGATAATCGTGTAATGCAATTAAGAAAGATTATGTTATTTGATTCTGTCAAAAGTGAGAGTGACACTGAGAGCAGCGACGGTGAAGGTCCCCATGGTAAAATATAGAGTCGAATTATATACAATTTATTTATTAAGAGTACAGAGTTAGATATATTTAAATATTATCGGCTGATCGTATGTTTTCGAAAATGCTGATCTAGTAATATTATTTGCAACAAATTGCACCGATCGTGGATGTATGCTAAAATATTTTGCAGCCGCATACATCGATTTAAAAGTTATTTCTTGGCCTGTTTCTACATTTATGGATTTAATAGCTCTTCTTGCAAACTTTTCACATTTTCCAGTATTTCCGGATTTACAATTTTGACTCTGTGTAGTAATACGTAGATTTCCAAGTGAATTGTCAAGCTTATTGCCGTTGATGTGGTCAATCACATATCCATCTTTGATTATTCCAAAAAAACACTCATAGGTAAATCTATGTGAATAATAATGTTTATTTCCACTGGTATTAAATACAAAATAACCAGTATTAATAATACTACCGACTGGTTTTTTCAATTTACAATGTCTGATCACACCATCTCGAGACGCCTCATAATTTGTTATTATTGGATGTTTCACAAATTCGTTTTGCTCCATTTATATATAATATTATTTGTTTAAATCATTATTCTGAAATCTAACCAGATAATCTTCTACGGTTTGTATAGGAGATTTACCTGGCGATGTATTATTTTTTTTGTCATAATATCGTTTTAATTCCCTGTATTTTTTTCCGACACATTTTAGACACAATGGAGTTTTTCCTCTGACTCCAACACCACACTGAATACACGGTATTGGTCCTGTACTTCCATTTTTGAAACTTTGTGCATGATATCCGCAATATTTATTCACACACGATTTATTACAAGTAGAAGTATATCCAATTCTGAGCCAAGCACATTTGTTTTTTGTTTCAAGCATTCTATATATATACTAAAATTTTAATTTAAATATTTGTTTTAATTATATGAACGAATTATCGGCAATTGAACCTCAGATATCCAGATTTGATCTTGACAGACTATCAGAATATAAATTTAGTACTTTGATGCAAGATCTGGCATTAACGGATGAGGATATAACCGAACGTATTCGTGAAGCAAAAAATGAATTTCGTGACGATGGCGCTGCTCATGTATGGTCAACATTCAGAGTTGGAAATATTACTAATATGATGAATGATGAACGAGGAAAAGTAATTATTAATCACCTTGATGATAAAAAATATTTTATTTTAATAAAAATTATTGTAAATATAGAAGAAGATATTTGGATTATTCGTGATAAGCGCGATCCAGTCCGTGTGCAGTCAGGAAATAATATTGTTCTCTTAAATAATAAATCTAAACCCGGAATACTGACTGGTATTGATAAGATATATTATGAACGGGGCTACCCAGTTACTGCAGTCCTATATGCAATATATCCGCTTAATAATAAACCTGACGTCGGGGATCTAAAGCCTATGAAACTGTCAGAGTCAAGAATAAACTGTGTAGCTGAACGAGTTACAGAACATTTTACAAACGCGATACGTGGTAATGGTTTAACAGATTTAAGACGTAAAAAAATAAATACTTGGGCAGAATCAGTTAAAGATATCGGAGCGTCTATCAAAGATGTCGCTGAACTAGAAAAGAAATTAAGATTTCCAATAACGGTAAAAACGCTGACGGGAGAGATTTTATATAAACCAAAATACACAAAAATGGAGCTCCAATAGATATTATTGATCATAATTCGCACGCATGGACCTCAGCAGTAACAATATTTCCACGAGATAGAGCGGTTAAATTTTATGATGGTCATATATTTGATTTTATCAAAAATATCAGCAAAAGTGACCCTGTATCCGTTTGGTTATTTCAAAGTTCAGAATATGATTATTACGATCAATTTGTACGGCCTAATGGTGATATTTACCGTATAGAATCTCTTAATGTAGAAATGGAAAATCTTGCACTGAAATATACTTCAGACGATGTCAAAGTTAGACTATTATTAAATAATTGTTTTACAGTTCCATCCGTAGCAGCTCATTTCGCTCAGGAGAAAAATTTATGGAAACCAACACGATCGGAATTTCTTGAAGATATTCATAAAAGCTGTGTAGAATATGGACACGGGGGATTATGGAATACTAAATATAAGTGTAATGACGTTATATCTGTTGATATGGTAGCGTGTTATCCTGGAAGTTTTCTTGGATACGGAGAATGTTCTGAATACTTTAAGAGATTCGGACATCCATCACACGAGATGACCAGGGTTGCGATAAACGGATATTTACCAGATTTTGATCTAACCGGATTTGCTTATGTAGAATCATTCGAATTTGCAGAAAATCTCCATCCGATTACTTATATTTGGTTTGGAAGACATTTTTCAGAAAAATGTTGGGTTCCAATAGTACTATTGCGATATATGTTTGATGTTGGAATTTTAATATCTTTACAGATGAGTGAGGCGATTATATCATATAGTCCACAGAAGCAAGTTTGGTTACCAGAACCAAATAGATTTAATATTGATGATGCCAGGAAAGAATTTCCTAATCTTAATGAAGATGATATTATTAAAATTGCTAATAATATACGTAAATGCAGAGACGAGGACGATGAAAAACTTGCAAAAGATCTTGGTAGAAAGATAATTGGTAAATTTACTCAAGGAGGAGCATATGATCATAAAAGACACTGTACAAGATTAATTATGGACGAGGCTGAACTCGATTTTATAATTGCTGATACAACAGAAAAAAATAAATTTATAAATCGGAGTAATGCTTATTTGTCAGACGGAACCAAACTAGGTACAATTGTGAGTTATCTTGATGGTGACTCACCGCAGTTTACTCATTTAAGATCATCTATGTTGGCATATGTTTCTATAAATCTAATGTCTATGATAAATAGATTTCCTCGTAATGCTGTCAGAGTCGCCACGGATTCGTTTTATATAAATAAAAAATATACGGGTTTGTTAAAACCGCTACTTGGTAATGGTGAATGGGGATCATGGAGAATAAAACAAGAAAATATGCTTAGCTATTCTGAATCTGCCGATGTTGAAATTAAGGAAATATATCACAAAAATAATAATAAAATATCAAAATCATCAGCACCATCTGTATATGATCCTGTGGCTAGACATAAAACTGTTTATCTTAATGGATGCGGTGGTTCAGGTAAAACAACTCGTGTGATTAAATTATTCATGAATAATAATTCAGATATAATTGTTTTGACACCGACACATAAACTCGCCAGAGAAATAAAAGAGCGAGGAGTAAAATCGTGTACTTATCATAGTTTCTTTAGATGGTGTGGAGACACATGGACTCCCGAACGAATGGGTGACAAATATATACCTAAATATATTATATGGGACGAGATATGCACGGTCTCGTTAGAAATATTAAAAACATTTCTTGAATGGTTATTGACGAAAAATACTGCTATAATAATGTGCGGTGATCATGGTCAACCACCACCTTTTATTGGACAGTCTCCACATGAATGGCTGAAGAATAATGTAGATTATTACGAGGAAATAAATGATGACCATAGAGCTATTGATGAACCGCTGAAGGAATTTAAAAGATTAATCAGACTACAACCAGACAGAGTACAATGTGAAGTAATGCGCGGAGTAATTCCAGAGACTTCTATGAGTGATTTTCTAAATTTATGGAATCCCGCTGATTTAATAGTTGCAAGTAGAAAGATAGTTCGTGATGAACTACAGGATAAATTATTTATGTTACATAAAGAAAAGTTTTTAGATCTACTTGTACCTTTGTGTTATCGCCAAGCAGATACTCGACGACAGAATATTGATGTTGAAATTCGTGGTGGTGGAATACAGAATCTTGTCTTGAATGATATTGTTTTAGTCGATATTAATGTCGTTGAGAATGCGTTGAGTATGAATAAATCACCGTGGACGTTAGGATACGCTATAACTATTCACTCATCACAGGGGTTAACTATTTCTGATACAAATATTTGGATTATAGATGATCGGATCGAATGGTCAAATTTAGTCTATCTTGCAGTTTCTAGAGTCAGAAGAATATCTCAACTACATAGGGTTATTATGAATTTTATAGAAAATAATAATCAAACTGTTAATAATGACGTAATAAGAAAAAAACTATCTGGTTATAAGCAATGTGATAAAAAAAATAAACGTGATTTTGATATTAATGTTGAATTTATTATAAAACTAAAAACACAACAGAATAATAATTGTGCAAGTTGCAACTGTAATATGTTATGGCAATATTCGAATAATAATCCAAGACAATTTACCGTAGACAGAATTAATAGTGATCTTGGTCATACACGTGATAATGTGATGCTGACCTGTCTTGAATGTAATCGACGTAGAGGTTCTGGTTATGTAATTGTATGTAGTGGTAATTGTGTGTCTTTAGGAATTACCTGTAATTGTTCACGTACAAATCCACGTTGAGGGGCTGTAGAATCTAATCTGTAGATTGGAGGTCTACCAGTAGATCTAACTACACTAGAAATTGTATGTGTAGTCACGCTCCAGATAGGATCAGTTGTTCTTTTTTTACCACCTTCAAGTTCGCCAGGTTCATATAAATATCTTACAGTTACATTACCTAATACTGGTTGAGGTTGATGTATGTCATTGCTACGGGGTATATATTTTTTTGTAATCGCATTAGAAGGTTTCATGGAAGTTGAACGAGTAATTTCATTATTTAATGCAGCTGTCACATTTGGTAACCTCGCAACCCATTCACGAGATCGCTCACCGGATTTAAAGTCAGTAGATATTTCCATCGCATATTGGTATCCAAATAACCGCTCAGCAAGTGTTCGATTAAATCGTTCAACAATTGCCTGATCACGATGAATTTCAGTGTGTCCTCGTCTAATTTTAACGTTATGTTTTTTCATTAACGATAATACTGTACCAAGAAATTCTTTGCCAGGATCAACCTGTAATAACTGTGGCCATCGCAAAGGTCCTCGCTGAAAAATTCGTTCAAACGCAGATGCAACTTCAAACGCTGTCTTTGTTGATAATGGTTCAGCTTCTTTATATCTACTTGCAACGTCAACGACAGTTAATGCGTATTTGTATGTGCGTGATTGACGTTTACCAATTTTAATGGTATCGTGTGGTAAAAATAAAATATCCGCTTGATGAACCTCATTAGGGACGCTGACATCAAAATGTGAATATTGAATTTTTTTAGGTGGTGGTAGATAAATTTGCCATATTGCCTGTCGTGCTAACCAAGCTGCAGCAACAGAACGTGAGACTTTTGCTGCTTCAGATAATTTAGTAATAGCTGATCTGCCTCTCTAATATCCTCTTGGGCTATAATAAATGGATTCCATTATAATATTTATATAATTAATTACAAGCCCCTAGCATTATTTTACTTTTCATGGCAGATTTTACTAGAAAACTAGCGAGTTTTTCTCTAACAGATTTATTTGGTATAGAATTTAATGCATGAATCAATTTTACATCTGCGAGATGCCTTTGTTGTAAATCTTTATTTTTATATGCAACATCATGAACATGACACGCTTTATCAATCTTATTTACTGGATGCTCTCCTGGTCTTGGTTGATCTTGATTATCAAGTCGGATATCAAGTCGAGTTCCAGGACCACAATAATTATATCCTGGTAAGTG
The DNA here is from genome assembly GCA_016617855.1 of Megalonaias nervosa. NCBI lineage: Eukaryota > Metazoa > Mollusca > Bivalvia > Unionida > Unionidae > Megalonaias > Megalonaias nervosa. Next base: position 51,622 of record JAECUM010033942.1, read on the forward strand.
TTTCTCCCCCAGATATTTAGCCCACGGAGTTCCTGGTAATTTTCCTAATAAAGCGGCTATATCTCCACCTGTCTTTGTTTTAACAAATTTGTATTTCTTCGTGCCACATTTAACGCATTTGCCCGTCAGAGCACGTCGTTTATTTTTTGTTGTTATTGTAGTTAGTTCAGCAGTGGGTGTAGACGCTCTACATCGAACACAATATAGACTCATATTATTTATTATATGGATATAATTGACTTTTCGGCGACACGAAAACAGGAGCCAGTGAAACATCATCCAGCATTACCAAATTCGATAAGGATGATTATAATAGGTCCATCTGGATCTGGTAAAACACAACTATTATTAAATTTAATAATGCGATGGTTAAAATGGAGTAAATTGTATTTAGTAGCACCATCCGTAGATGATCAACACTGTTACGAAGTACTTAAAGATTTTAATGAAAATGCAAAATTGTTGAATAAAGACGGTGATGATGTTGTTGACTTTATTACCGATATTGATGAGGCTCCATCTGTAGATGACCTAGATGGATTTATTAATAATTTAGTGGTGTACGATGACGTTATGTTGGACAGACAAACAAATCCAGCTAGAATATTTTCTCGAGGTAGACATAAAAACACGGACGTGATTTATGTTACTCAGCGTTATACACAAATACCTAAAGTGATCAGAGACAACTGCAATATTTTAGTAATGTTTAATGGGGTAGATAATTATACTTTACAGAATATTTATTATACTTGGTGTTCAGGGGATATGGACATGATGAAGTTCAGAAACTTTTTTGCTCAAGCACAAGCTGTTCCGTTTGGATTTATTACAATAAATTTACATGATCCAAGATCCAGATATCGTGTAGGTCTAGATAAAATCTTTGGTCCTTGATTTTATCAAGGATTACAGGAGCAGGCAGGGTGGCCGACAAAAATTAAGTGACCCGCCGAGTAAACTAAATGCATTATAACATAAAAAACAAAAAGTCAAAACTAAAATAACAAAAATGAGCTAACCCAAACAATTTATTATTCGTTTTTCAAACTATACGGTAATAATAAAAGTTAGGAGGTTCGGTTTAGCGTTATTGACCTTTTTTTCAGCCTCTGTAGGAACATTTATGTTTTAGACAAATTTGCTTGAAACCAATTTGTAGGGTTCACCCTGCCTGCTGCTTACCGGCAATAGACACCGCTGATTACTTAGTCAGACTTATAAAATCTAAATCTTATGCTGACTTTGAAACTAACAATTTTGTAGAAAATCAGGTCACTAGCAATTCTGCATGTTTTGTTGGTAAAAGTTCGAGTAGTCAACAAATAAGAAATTCTTTCTTTATAAACACTGTTGTGCAGTGGAACCACCTGGACAAGAGTATGGTGAGTACCAAGTGGAAGCTTTCAAGTCAGAACTCCACAAGACCTACCTCCCATTTTATACTTATATATATATATATATATATATATATATATATATATATATATATATATATATATATATATATATATATATATATACTATATATATATATATATATATATACTATGCGAAAGATGTCTGTGAATATGCCGAAGTCATAGCAATATGCAATTTATGTATGTGATCTGACACAATAAAATCTATGGCATGTTTGAGGGTCTTAATTGTTATTAGGCGAGAGCAGGCTTTGCTATCAATTAAATAGTAATGGTAACTAGTTCTTTTAGAGAAATACATTAAGTTTCCCGTACTATGTTAATGTCTATGGAAAGAGATAGTGCATAAAAATGTACAGTATGGAATGCAAGGTTGTGACTTGAAACCATATTAGCAGTTATGTGTTGGTTGTAAAATTGACAATAATATGAAGTGCAATGAGAGAGAGAGAGAGAGAGAGAGAGAGAGAGAGAGAGAGAGAGAGAGAGAGAGAGAGAGAGAGAGAGAGAGAGAGAGAGTGGTAAAT